>BCLH01002514.1:21266-48433 GCA_001602315.1 Zoysia pacifica | reverse complement strand
TAAAAAGTACCTTCATCTTCAGTGAGCATGAATAAGGATTTTCTGTAAAGCTAACATCCGACAGCAGTTGATAGAACACTAATAACTGATGGTTTTTTCCCTAGTCAGCAACAAAACCTGTTTTGAACCGGTTTTCGATTTGCAGAAAAACCCACCGGCTAACCGATTTTGCTACAGTGCTAAATCCGGTATCACACAAGACTCGGTTTAGCAAAAATCACAAAACTGACCGATTTTCACTGGTTTCCAAAACCCTGAAATAGACCGCCCTACATGTGCTTGCCATCTTGCATCAGGTCAGAACTGTTGCCTTCGAAAGTCGAAACTGAAAAGATCAGTGCTGTTAAGGTGGCACAGTAACAACTGAGCAGGCAAGCAATGGAGCAATTGCTTGCTGCAGCCCTGTGTGGTTTTAGCCGTGGCAGTAGCAGTCTCATTTTGGCAACTGAAAAATTCAACGAGAAAGTGACATTTGATTTTAAATTTTGATGCACAGGTCTTGTAAGTGTTTCAGTTTTATTCAGAGCAACGAAGAAAGGAGTGAAACGTGAAGCGAGGTCGGCATGCTCAGCTGCTAGGTTGTCATTATCGTTCGTTTCTCCGAGGAGCTGTTGTTACCGAGACGCAAAGAACAGCGAGAAGCAGGAACAGGAGGTCGGCTAAATGGGATCATTACCGAGACGCAACGATTATCATAATCATAAACCGCTGAGGGAAGAGAATAAGCTGTACATTAGTATACTCCTTGTTAGCCCTGTTACAAACACAACCGCACATTAGCTAGTACTTCTTTTTTTTTTTAATTGATGTCGCTGTTTCTTTTAAATTCAACTTTGATCTTTTTTTATTAAAAAATATTGATAAATTTTAAATATTTTGATATAGTTTAATTTATTATTAAAATTATTTGAATTACAACTTAAATTTTATATATTCGAATAATTTTTTTTAAATAAAATGAATAATCAAAGTTAAATTTAAAATAGCTGATGTGCAGATTTCAGTTCTGAACATATCAACATTCAGCTCAGATAGCAAAACAGCAGATCCCATGGACTTTGCTGCCGGCAAATGGCAGCGAATAACAGCATTGCTCCCAACTTTGAGGCCCATGATATCGAGGGAGCCTAGAATCTCACGAAAGAACTATCTGCGCGGCCAATAACTTGAATAACAAAAAGGCAAAATAAGAGGAACGCTGATGGAAACTCGTCAACTTAAAAATCCCTGTCATGGCTAATCCGTGGTAGTAGCTAGAAAAGGGGAAGCTGACTGGGCAAGCATGACAGCTCGACTCTACCAGCTCTGGGCATGCAGAGGCAGCACAACACAGTGCAGATGGCCACCACCACCACACATTCGCGATCGCACAGTTCGCTTGACGCCGACGTAGCAGTCCACTATTTTCTTGAACCCCCCATGTGTGATGCGTGACCAACCGACAAGAAGTGTTTAGGACACGGATAAATTTCAAAGCTCGCACGTGCTGTTTTTTTGTGTTTTGCGTGGAAGTGTTTGTGCGGGGAACGGGTACCCAAGTATTTGGTCCGTAGCGGTCAAGCTTCATTCGTCAGGCTCGTTTGTACAAGATGAAAAATATTTAATCATGTTAGATTAGATTAGGAATTAAAATGTTTTTCGGCGAACTGTGTTATGATCAGACCGGCTACACACAGTCACACAGAGATGAGACTGCATGTGTGAGACTGGGTTTTCGAAGCCCATTTGGGGCTACCGGACCGTAGTGACGGTCAACGCTGGAGCCCAATAGCAACGGCCCTTCTGCTCTGCCGTGAACGGCTGCCCCGCGTCGCTGTTGTCCAGCCTGCCGTTCCCGCAACACAAGCAACCGGTCTCCTTTGCTCCGTTCACACTGCACAGCGTTCGCTGTCCCGCCTGCGTCACTCAAGCGAGCAAGGGCCCGGACCCCCCGCTCTAGCACTGCAACTCTCTCATCGCTAACTGATCTGTGGACCCATACATATAGGCCCCATCTCTCAATGAGTAGGAGTGGACTACGCAGCAGTGCACAAGACTTTTCACCGTTCCCACGACATGGCCGGCCACCATCAAAGCCGCCTTTTACACACGTTTACTGACAATTCGGGCCCATCAGTGCTTACCCCACCTGCCATGACACCGCGACCACCGGCCACGACTTATTCGCGACCCATTTTGGCCGCACGTGTCACCAAGCCACCAACCACACGCACTCCACCTAACTCACTGCCAACCGGGCCCCAATTTAATCGGCGCCCACATGTCATCGAACAAATCTTACGAAGAAAGCGCGGAAGAAACGCAACGCCACCCTACAACAGGGAGACTGGATCCCGAAACGCTGCTCCGGGCCGCGATTTTTTTTTGTTCGTTCCGCTCCCGCAGATCCGCGAGGACCGCGACAATGGCTTCCTCGTCCATCCACCACCGCCTCGCGGCCGACGAGATCCACCAGTCGCTGGAGGCGTCCACATCCTCGGCGTCCTACTCCTCCGACGACGCCTTCGTCCCCGTCTTCCGCCCGGACCCGTCGGCCTCCTCCGCCTCGGCCGCGGTCGCCGTGGCCGACCGCGTCCGCAGCCTGTTCCGCTCCGTGGAGATCGACCTCCTCTGCGACGCCATATTCGCGCCGCGGGGCGAGGATCTCGGGCTCGCCGACGACGGCGACGCCTCGATCCACTGGGACTGCCTCGAGCTGGAGGAGGCCGAGCCGGATCTGCCGCTCATGTCGTCCGCCCCGGGGTATGAATTCGAGTGGGAGGAGGTTCCGTCCGCGCCCGCGTCCGGGACCAGCGGGGAGCCTAGTACGGAGCCCGAGTGGGAGATGCTCACCGACGTGCCGCCGCCGCCGGCCGCCGCGACCGGCGCCGAGGAGGGTTTCGTGTACACCTCCGACCGCGAGGCGTACGAGGTGCTCGTCTCCGGCGGGGAGGGGCAGTTCCTGAAGAGCAAGCCACCGGCGGCCAGATCGGCCATCGAGGCGCTCGATTCCAAGGTTGTCGCAGCGGGCGAAGAAAGGGAGGGGGAGGAGTGCGCGGTGTGCAGGGAAGGTATCGCGGCCGGGGAGAGCGTGAAGATGCTCCCGTGCTCGCATCTGTACCATGACGAGTGCATCCTGCCGTGGCTCCAGGTGCGTAACTCATGCCCGCTCTGCCGCTTTGAGCTACCCACCGACGATCCCGAGTATGAGACTTGGAAGAAAGCGGGGCGAGCCGTGGCTGCTTGAATGAAATGAGGCGGTAATGGCATGCTCTGCTCTTGTGGTCCTATAGAGCTTTGTGAATTGGTTTGGTTTTGAGTAGGCCATCCTGAATTTGAAGGTAACTCAGTTGTATGAAAGAAGGCGTAGAGATAGAGATAGCTGGAGAGATTTTTTTGCACATTTCGCTTTTAAACCTGAGAGTTTATGTTGTCTTAACGACACAGGGACAAGTTCTACACATACTAGTTACTAGTATTGTAATTTGTATCTACTATATAAATTCAGAGGGAGTATCTGTATATCTTTTTGTACTGAATGAGTTCTTTGTTGAATATTAAGGTGAAGGTTTGGCTTACGCTATCTGGTCACAGTTTTCTCTTATACCTGTAGTTTGGATCATTGAATTATGTTTCTTTAAAGTTCGTTGCAAACTGATATACCTGTAGTTTGTATCATGGAGACTAGTTGAATGATATTCTGTTTTCTGGACAGTCAATAACTTAGGCAAAATGTCTCATACAAGAGATTCAATTTCTTACTAGTATTTATTTCTCTGAGAGATGGAGTATTGTTACTAGCTAGAAATTTGGATTGGTGATATGATGACTCACAACCAGCTTTGCTACTCAAATTATGCAGGGAGGGATTGGTCGTAAATCATTTTGAAATTTATCTATTACCGTTCTAGAGAATTTTACCTCTAGGGTTATAGATGTATGCTTGATGCAGTTTAGCGCCAGATCTAAATATGCTACCCTAATTAAGTTTGATGGTAAAAGTTCAGTGTCATATGAGGTACTGTTACACTCAGGTCTCATGTGAATGAAAAAATTAGCAGATAAGCTATTAAGTTTGCTCGAAGGTTTCTCTTCACGTTACTCGTGTGGTATATATATTTTAAGTGGGATGAAATGAGGATTTGTGTTTATATCCTGACTTTGTCGCACAAAGTTAAAGAGTGAAGGCCATCCTGTGTTGGCGTGGAATCTGTATGTTGCTGTGGGTACGATGCAGGAGAAAATATTTGGTGAAAAGGTATTTTATTTAGGATACCCTACTCTATTAGTTTTCATGAGAACTGAATAGAAAAAGTACTAGTTTTATCTTGCTGTAGAATTTTGTTCGTGGCAAGTTGGCAAATTATGTGTTCCCTGCAACTTTTATGCCATTCTGAAGGTAATCCCAATATTTAAAGAATTTCACATCTAACTTGTCCTGTTTTGACATTATTATTTGGCGTGGTTATGTGCACTTTGTGATACTTGGTTTGGACTTGATTTGATTCAAGTTAGTTCTTTCCTTGCAGAATGAAAGGTTTTTATGTGGGTGGTATCCTATTAAATGTCAAATTGATTGTGTTGAGGAAAACAAATTGCTATATCAGTCATATTCATCGGACCTGTCTTTGCATCCTTTTAGATGGGATGCCTTTTAAAATGTTGTTTTCTGAAGATGTCTCATATTCAAGGTTTCTCTGAGTGATGCCTTGAAGGTAATAGCAACACTAGACTTATTATTGGTTTTCTGGTGTGCTCTACATCTGGCTTACTGAACTTCGAAATACTGTGGTCCAGTTACCAAATCACAAGGTGCTTCTTAAATTGACTGTTTTGTGCCCTGAATTTTGTATTTTAGCTCTTGCTCTCTGGTATTTGTTTTTATCAAAGGACTCTCTGGTATTGGTTGTGCTCTGTACAATCTGTAATCTCGAAACAAGGCTTTCAGAGAACTGACTGTTGGAGGCCTCACGTTCATGCTGTCATACACGTAGAGGCCCATGTGGTGATCATAAAGAGAATACTATTTTTCGTTGTTCTCTAATGTTGTCGGCTGTGGCAGTAGTATATTATTATTAACACCATGCTATGATCTGTCTTCAAGATTCTGTGAACATCACTTCGAAGCAAAATTGAGTGAGAGTTGACATGGAGGATCCTGATTCTCGACGCAAAACACGGGGTTGACCCCCCGGACGTATACAATGACATAAAGTGAACCTAATATGATTTCTGCAAAAATATTGAGCAACCGGCCGCCAGGTCCGCAATCGGTTACTAAGCACGAATGTTTGTGAGTGCCAGCCTCTTTCACACTAGTAAAGGGTCGGTTTGAACTGATTATCAAACACACGAACATATACATAACTAAAAAAGAAACATCAGATTAGTACGAGCAGTAAATTTCCAAATGGATCGAATTGATCACCTACTTCCTTGAATGACTGCCAGTTCCTCTTGTTCCGTCAAGTCCTCTTGCACAGTTCGTCAGCTGCTGGTGCAGATCTCTTCCGCGGTGTAGTTTTAGGCCCCTTGATTGCAGAAAAAAAACCTCGATATTTTCTTTTGAAATTGAACTTATTTGTATACATTTTTTTATATAATTTTTGTGAAATTCCTACATTGTGCATTACTAGTTTTCGCGTCCAGTGCTGCAGAAACATATAAGTTTGCTCGACCAGGATGTGCCTCGATTTCTCTCCAGTGCGAACAAAACAGGCCTCATACACTGCTCGACCAACCCATCGTGGGCTGTATCCTCCCATCGCCCGAGATCAGCTCGAACAAGAGCTTTTGTTTTGCTCTTTCTTTGCGATTGCAGCCTGCACGGTGTCCACTGACTACTGTCCAGTCCTTCGTGGCTGCTGGCTGCTCTCGATGCATCTGCGCAACCGACGACTGCACGTCTGCACCGTCGCCTGCCGCGGCGATCCTCCGCCAGCCACCCACCCGGTGGAAACCACGGGAGAAAACACGAGCCGGCATCCATATTAATCCGCGCCTCCTCCCTCCTGCTCGACACCTGCACGCACCTGGGAGGTCACGCCGCACCCACGATCGTCACGCGGCAACACGCAAAAGCAGCTGCGGCGGCAGCGAAGACGACGACGACACCCAAACTATAAAGCGGCCGGGCGTCAGCCGGAGGCACGATTTGACGCTGGTGGCGAATAATTTAAGTGAACCAACCCGTCAGTCGCGCACGCACCGTGGAGGTTAATTAGTTAGTTAAACGCGCCCCTTGATCGGTGCAAGGGTTCCGGTTCCGGCCCCCCTAATGCTCTCTCTTCTCTTCTTCCACGTCGATGCTACGACGATCGACGGCGGCGTGCAACCTAATTTCATGTGTCGTCCCGGCTGGGCTCGACCCGCTAGTGCGGATGGCGACTTTGAGGGAGAGAGCGATCGAGGCAGTAGTTTAATTAAGCTAAATAAAGTGTTTGCGTGCGTGCGTGGGCGGCTTTACTAGACAATGCGTGCGTGTCAAAGCTCGTCCGCGCGTCACCGCGGTGGCCTGGTGTGCACCGCACAGATTCGGCAGATGTGTCGCTCGTCTTGCCTAACTGAGCCCGATCGTCGGCAGTCTTAATTCGTGCTTCCACTAAGCCCTTCGAATCCAAAAGCGTTCCGGTTTTACTTTATTCTGATTTTCTTTTGTTTACATAGCCTACGTACCTCAAATTTGATCGATGCAACGGCAACAAGAGAAGAATGGGGAATACTCGCTTTAATTTTTTTATAACTATCTGATGTATTTTTCTCAATTTTAAAATATTAACACTATTAATTTTTTAACATCAACTTAGATCATTTATCTTATTCCTCGTATACATGTTGAATAATTTATTAAAGCTTTTTTAGCATGGAGAGGGTAAAAAATGCATCATGCATGGTATACATGTTTTACCCGACCGTCTTGCATACGACGGGTTGGAATACGGAGCAGTAATTGTCAACTTGTCCTGAATGACTCTAAAAAACAGCGGCAAGCGGTTCCACGTTTCAGACTTCCCAACGTTCTATGATCTACTCTACTCTACTCTAAAGACGCTCATATAATTGCATACGTAGCACACCAAGAGAAGAAAACAGAATAGAGTCTAGAGATGGATCCAGACTTATCCACAGAAGAAAGAACAAGACGCCTAGAACAAAGTCCAGTCGGTGTCGAGTCCTCATGGCCGGCACAACTCGCGCGACCCAATCGGGGACGCCTGAATTGCCAATAATTTAACGTCCGCCGCTTTACGCCGGGACACGAGAAGGCCGCCCGGGGATCTCTCCTCCCTCGGTGCGCCTGGCCGATCGATCGAGTGCGTGGAGAATAAAATAAATCGAATAGCTAGTTAATGCGCCGGGCATACGCGCGACGGAAGGTGGCGATTACGTCGGACGTATGTATCTCCGAAAGCAGAATGCGGTGTTTCGTTTTGGTATGGGGACCGCCGTCGTTTCGTGGCGCAACAGGCTGCCGTGGGTTCTCGGTTCTCGCCGGCCGGCGTGCGTGCGTGCGTGACAGCGGCAGGAGCATGACTCGTTGTCGCAGGAGCTCGCAGTGGCACATATGGATCGACTGGATAATTTGTGCGGACACAGTACCGCGAGTGAGCAAGTGAGCGCGCGACAGATCCCCTAGGAATGACGGGAGAATCTCTCGTTGACTGCCTGCGTGCGCATGCAAAGCAGGAGGAGAGGAGACCCGCACCACCCGGCGTCTCCGCCGGTCGCGCGCGGCTGGACGACAACGAGTGACCCGCCGTGGGGTCCCGGCCGGCCGCGCGCTCGGCCGTGGCTGACCGACCCAAAAACCGGGGCGGCTGGGCAGTGGGCACCCGTCAACGGATCAAGGACGTATCGCGCGCCGGTTGGCCGATCGATCCCGGACCTCCCCAGTACGTGGTGCCGCCGCGACGGACGCGCGCGCTCGTCCGTGTCCGCGCGGCATGCAGCCGTCCCCGTGGCCGCGGCTCCGGTCCGCCGGTTACTACTCCAGCCTTTCCGCGCGGCTCTATCCGTGGTTGATTATCTCAGCTCCGGCACCGGGCGCGCGCGCAACGAAGCCGATCGACGTTCAAACGCGCCCCCACCCACCCACCCACCCGCGCGCGGTGCCGCACGACGGTGGCGACCCTCGCTGTCACCGAACGTTTGGACGACGAACGGGACGCGACGCGACGCGAGCGGCATCTCACCGTGAGGGTCGGGTCGTCGGAGCCATGATTAGAACGCGTACACCAACGTGAAACCAACGGGGTCGTCGTCGTCGTCGTCTCCACATACGGCGCGCACGCGATTCGTTGATTCCGAGGGGCAAATCGCACCGTCTTTGGGGCCGTGCTGGCCAGCCAATGTCGCGCCTGTTTATTAGATTGCACCACTTACACAGGTGGTCAGATTAGAGCGCCGTCTAATCCCATCCCGGGACGTGCGTGCGCAATTATGGCCAGGCTTGGTGTCGGGTTGGACTCGATCGCCGTCGCAGCCATGATTATCGTGCCGCTAGAGCTAGTGGCGAATCGAAGAAATATCTTCTTCAGATTCATCCATGAAGTATCTACCGAACTTGAAAGCCTTGTACCAAAACTGTACTTCCAGGAAGTTAAAAAATATACTTCTAGAAATGACCGGAAGTGCGCACACCATACAGACAGTTGAAATTAGTAATCTACTGCAGGTGTGCAAAAGTGGTATCGATAAAACTATGGATTTGTGATGGCAAGTTGAGTTGTTGTGTGCACCATAGTTGACCTAGCGAGTTTACAAAGAGTAAAGCACTGTACACTTGTCACTATTTTGTGCCTAGGCGAGCATTTGCGGGAGGTGATCCTCTAATGATAAAGATCTTTTTGGACTGCCGACCGACTTAAGCTCGGAAGTGCCTTAACCAGTATTTTTACTATATATGTTACCGCAATTTAAAGACTGTTTGCCACATTTTGTTTGATTGCCCCTTCGTCGAGCAACTTTGGAGTGGCATGGCGTCCTGGACATGTTCAGCGGCTTCACCCTGACAATTGGGGTTCAGTCAAGTGCCCTATATGGTTTGCAATGTTGAGTGATAGCTGGCCGCAGGGGCAAAGAAATAGCATCTGCTCCTTGATCATCCCGACGATCTGGTTCATTTGGCGGGAACGAAACTCTAGAGTTTTTGAAGACCGATTTAAATCGGTTTCTAGAATACTGACTGAACTCAAAGACGAGGCAGCGCTCTGGTCTGGTGTCGGAGCGAAAAGTTTAGCTGGTGTTGTCGCTCATAGTCAGAAGTAGTCAGATCCAGCCCCTTGTTCTACTAGCTTCGCTGGTTTTGTTTTTGTTTTTTTTTTCATCCTGTACATTTCTTCTACCTTTTTATAATATAATGCTGAGCAAAGCTCCGGGTCTTTAAAAAAAATAATGATAAAGATCCGATACATAATCTAACAATAGGAACAGCTTCGATCAAATTCTTTTCAAAAAGTTTGATTTCATGCGTAGTTCTCCAATTTTCCTTGCGAGGCCATCTGAATCTACAGGCCTTCTGTTACCTCAATCATTCCTGTCGGATAGACAGTTTGTCTTCTTCTACTTTGAATAGTCGAGGATCTGCACATGATCCAGTGCTGCATATGATCGATGGTCACTCAGTTCGATCCGAGTGTCGATCCAGAATACTGAGAACTTGTCGTGATGAAACTGCACAGCACTCACTGGATCTTGTTAGCTTTGCTTTACGCACAAAATTTCGTGAATCCAGACGCATTGAGATGCTTGTAGCCAAAAAAGAAACGCAAAGGAGAAGAAAAGCTGCGTCGTCCCTATCTGACCGCACTGATAGCAAGCCCCTAACGATCATTGTATAATTAGGACGACGTCAACTTGAAATCTTGAATAGTCCGGTTGCTGCCGGCTACGTGTCAAACATTACGAGAGCTAAGAGCAGGTTAATAGCATTCCAGAATTTTAAAGAGACAGCAAGTAAACCTCTATTTGGTCAGAGAAAGCAGTAGGGTAATGTTCCTAGAGTAATTGGAGGATGCAACTTGATGAAACTTCAGAGTTGATATCAGAATTCTGAACTTTCAGCTGTTGCATTTTTTTTGTCAGAAATAACACAATTCAGTTTCAACATTTTATTACACTCATTTACTACAAAGTGCAAAATTTCAATTTAAATCGAAAAAGGTGTACTGTGATGTACCGCTACCATGATTAATTCTTGTAAAAAGCAGATGAAATTTCCTTAAAGCAGGACATTCTCTCTCTTTTGTTTCCTCTTGATTCAAATGACAAGAGCATGCTACGCTTGGGAATACGTTAATAACAACTTTTCAAGCTTTGTGCCCTCATGGCATGCCCTAATTTTACATATTCTATTTTCCTCAGCAAAATCAATAATAATCATTTTTACAAAAGAAAATACACAGCTCACATAGTACTCTAGCATCCTACCTGTGGATGACATATCAAAATAATATTCAGTAGATAACACTAATTTATTGTACTCCAGAATTGCTAAACGAAAAAGGTAGAGATTTTTAAATAGAGCAAATATCGTGGCCGAATCACAGGTCGTAAACTTAACATCTTTATGCCTGATTTTCACATGTACAAACAGTAGGACCACCACGAGATGTGTGACTTTGGTTACCATATACTGGTCTATTTTTTGAGCATATGTTCCAAATTCTGTCATTGCATAGTGGCATCCCATCGGACCGAACCCATGTTAGGCACGTTGTACGTTGCATGATCACCCTGAGATGCAAAGGTGGAGTTAAAACCCAAGGAATATTGGCTGCAAGAGAGAAGAATCTAAGGAGATAACTACCAAGATGAAGCTTGAAAACGTCAATCATCATTTGTGGTGTGTACATTCAGATTTGTTTATTAGGTGCCTTTTCCTCTTACTTGGCTGATAAAATTTTGTGTTAGAATATTTCAATTAAATTGTGTGAGACCTGTCAGATGTGTGCGTTTGTTGATCAGCACACATGGATCAATCGAGAAAAAGCATCAAACAACAAAGGTGTTCCTTTTAAGATATGAGCTATGAAAATGTCCTTCAATTAACAAAACAAGCTAAGCTAAGAACTTCAGATAGATATTCACCAGAAGAAAAAAAAAAGATAATAGTCCAGAGCATTCTACTTTTAACAATTGGGGTTGTTGTAGAATAGGTGCACATAGACATCCCCAACTAACCTGGCTGAGCTCAGTTTCTGCTTGTAATAAAATAAAACCATAGACACATTTAATACATAATTCACTATGCTTTACCATTGACTCTCTAAACTTTGTGTTTCATATAGCTTGCTTTTTGAATTTTGCTACACCTCGACAAAAGGATTGAGACAATTTGTGACAGCATGACATTTCAAATCAGTAGTTCACTTATAGAATAAAGTAATGGTATCGAAGGAACCAGACGAGAAAAAAAAAATGAGCATCTTGTTTGTGACGCTTTAACTTTCACTGAAATTGCAGTGTCACGTCTCCAAAACTCCTCTATGCCATAGTATCTTGTTCATTTTCTTCAGGAAGAAGAAATCACCGAGCACATTCCATCTGACTTAATTGAAAGCCAACCACCTTTTAGTCATATTCCAATTTCGTGAATCGTGTGTGTCAGTGACAGTTTGCCTTCATAACATTTAACTTTTTTATTCAACGCAATTTGCATCATGGTTTATGCATACACTTAATTAAAAGACTGTTAGGCATCATGCGTTATAATCTGATTCCTAATTATCCACTTCTCGTGAGGCCTACAGGAATGTTTATAGGAGCAGTGGGGTCACTGGAATGGACAACCACCTCAATCATCGAAAAGCTTCATGGCCCCCTTGCCAAAGCGACCCACTTGAATGGCGTCAGCCTCCCCATCCAAATCCAAGTGCCAGCCTCAGCCACAAATAATGCGAACGTTACTCGCAACTTTAGTTCGTGGACAATGCCACAATGGTCGTTTCTTGCCATACGACTCTGGCAACAGGGATTTTACATGGACAGAACGCCACGTCTGGTGATTAGCTTTGTCGACGTCACTGTGTCTCTGTGTCTTTATGTAACTGTATTCCAACACATGAATAAAGCTCCTCTTGCAAGGGGATAAGAATTGTAAATTGCTCGGTCACCCATCAATTGATGAATGTGGAGGAACTATTTTCTATTTAATTATGGAAGTATCATCCTCATCCAAAAATTGTCATCCAATGGGCAGTAATTAAGTGAAGTCATAATTGAGTGGCATAGATGTTTGAACATTATTGATTTGAGCGCTAATCGCGGTTGACTCTGATAGTTTAACACAACTTCAGTAATCGTGGTTTACTCATAGTTTAACACAACTTCAGTATAGCATGGCAATGTTGTGAATGAGCTAGAGGATTGGGATAAGGCCATAGGGTTAGGCTTAGTGAATGCTGTGCTTGCAGAAGAACAATCTGACGCCGTTTCTTCCCAAGTTGCACCGCTAAAGCTAGCTACTAGTACTATTTTAGTCGCACAGTGACCATCAGCAATCCAGACAGCCATCAAGTGGATGTTCCAGTGTCCCTTGTGAATTTCACACCGCTCTTGCTGAAAAGACATCTTGGCTTGTACGGATACCCTGGATTTGAAAGGGATTAGATTGGAACAAGAGAGATTCAAGCCATAGCTACGTCTAATGGATTCAATCCCAAACAATCCCAACCTTATTCATATGTGTACCAAGAGAGAGGGGGTGGGGGGAGGTAATCAAACAAGGCGTAAATTAGACCATGCATGGAGTAACCTTATTCTTAATTAATTTTAAATTATGTCTTTACAATTTTAAAACTAGGAGAGTACAAAAACTAAAAGTATTGATAACCGAAAGCAAGGTATCGTTTGGGGAGAATACGTAAAAGCTAGGAGGTTTGGCACGAATAAATCAAGAATAGCATTCATCTGCGATGATCCTGATCCTGGCTAGCTCAAGTCAAGTCATGCAGAAAAAAAAATTCGATCCAAGCATATATTCTCTTGGGAAGCCATTATATGTAGTGATATAGGAGAAGGATCTACGAAGACACATGGAGGGCATGGATATGCCAGTGCCCTTTTCTTAAGCTCACTAGACATGCCCATATTTGCAAGCTACCATACTATAGCTTAAAGATCTCAAAACAAAAAAGGAAAATAATAAAAATATAGGCTAGCTCAATGTGGTGGACCAAACCAAAGTCTTCTCTCTCTCAGATGGGATAGAGGGCAGTGAGATAATTTCTCTCTCTTCCAAAAGCAAAGCCATTGTGGCTCTATAAAAGAGCGTCACCAACCCGGCCCTTCTTCGAAAGAACACCACGAGTTAGCAGAGCAAGTTCAGTCACCTAACAAAGCCACAGCCACAGCCACTCGCCACCACTACCTTCTATCGCGAGCAAAAATAAGCGAAGACAGAGACGAAGAGCAGAAGATGTACCACCATTTCCATGGCGAGGTGGCCAGCCTCCGCTTCCTCTCCCCTCCGAACCCTTCTTTTGCTACGCACCACCACATGAACATGGCCTTGCCGCCGCAGGCCTACTTCCCTCCATCCTTCGAGCCGACGTCGCCTTTCCAAGAAGATCCGGCGACTGCCGCTCTGCTCGGTGGAGACATGGATCACATGGCTACCTTTGAGTTTGACACGGTCGTCCGGGAAGCAGCTCACGTCGCCGGTGGCAATGGCTCGCCCAGTTCGGGCTCAGGATCCGACGGCGGCGGCGGCGGCTATCCTCTGAACGCTGCTGCGGCGTCGGCAGAGGAGGAGCGGAGGCGCCGGCGGATGGTGTCGAACCGGGAGTCGGCGCGGCGGTCGCGCATGCGCAAGCAGCGGCAGCTCAGCGAGCTGTGGGCACAGGTCTCGCAACTCCGCGGCGCCAACCGCCGCCTTCTCGACGAGCTGAACCGCGCGCTGAGGAGCTGCGCTGACGCCCGCCGCGAGAACGCGCGGCTCAAGGACGAGAAGGCCGAGCTCGCCAAGAAGCTCGAGCAGCTGCTGCAAGCGCAGGCCGTGGCAACGGAGAAGAGCGCCGAAGCCGGTGCCTACCCGAGCATCCACAGTTGCCCATCAGGGCCATGCAACTACACCAGCACTAGCATTTCTGAGTGAACAAATTATTCGACCCAATTTTTTTACTTGAGAGGATAATTATATCAATAAGAACATGTATAATTAATTAAGCAAGGATAATTATTGGAGATGTACGCATGCATGCATACATGGATGCGCCATCTAAGAGATTCAATATTCTTGATATTTAGCCTGAGTAAACGTGGATCAGATCATCATGTCCTATATTTGCAAGTTGCAAACCTTTGGTCAATGAAGCAGTTACTTAGCCTGAGTAAACGTGGATCAGATCATCATGTCCTATTTGCAAGTTGCAAACGTTTGGTCAATGAAGCAGTCAGTAACAGCGGCGGAAAGACAAACAGATGAGCGGGAACTAGCAAAAATGGAACCGTAAACCCACCAAACTAGGCCTGAATCGTATAGTAATCTCCCGGTTTAAATAGGGAGGCGCCTAAAAATATTTGCCATTTTTTTTTTGTATAACTGATGCCATGCACTCATGAAATTTATCAATGATGGACTGAAAACTTTTTTGCTGTCAACTTCTATTAGCTTCTGCTTTACTAATTCACAACAGCAGCAGCAGCACGTATCAGTATCAGACAAGTTTCAGCATATCTATCAGGTATATGCATAATGTAACATCAAAATCTTGATGGGAACCACATGTCCTATATTCATTGAGATGCCTATCGGAGATGATTCCGGGGAATAATTAGCAGCATGCATGTGTTGATTCCAAATGAATAAAAATGGACAGCATGTTTACCTAAATGACAAAAAAGGAAAAATCATCCATGAAGGCATAATATGCAAATATATTAGCATTATAAATATTTAATCCTCAAATGTAATAAATAAATAACTCACTTTGGAACTTATGAATTCACACGGTGATTCAGTTACAAACCTGTGCAGCAGCTCCTAGGATTTTACTGTCAAATGTACAGATGGTTACGCATTATGGCAAAGAACGAACGCACAAAATTACAATTGGCCACACGAGGAAATGCACAGCAATGCGAAATTGTGTGGCTCAGAATTGGAAGGGCAACAGTGCACTAGCACTAATGCAGAAGACCAATTAGTACAAAAACAGATCTAGGACCTGAGGGCTCATTGCGCGTGCAAGTGCAGCATCGGCTCAGACCTGTCCAAGGGTACGTGTGAACACACGGGTGAGAGGCAAGCACCAGCATGAGATGCTCACATCACAGGGCCGAAGCAACAGTAATGAAAAGGGGCCGGGGCACTGGCTTATACCAGGTGCGGTGGAACCAATGCACCATGCTATGTCTCAGAGTGGTGCTAATGAGCTTTCCTTATAGCTGGAAGAAACAACTGGAAAGTACAACAGGCAAGAGCACTTCAACAAACTGTACCTCCCAGGCGGCAACTTACCAGCGAAGGCAAAGTTGCATGAAGAGTAGAACGGCAGCAGTCAGGTTTATCCATCCATCCCTCATCATGATTCCAAAGGCAACCGGGGAACACAAGCTGTTGTTTCCCATTGATGTTGAAGATGCGTCCAAGATTATTTCAGAGGCCGTACGATGTTGGTACTGCAAACAAAATATTAAACAACAAGATACTAGTTCTCTAACTCCGTCTAAGTTTTTAATATAGCCGGTCTCAAACTCGATAAAAGAGGAGGATACTCTGACTATGCTTTATGTCATGGGTGGAGGTTCCATCTATATTGTCACGACATAGCCGATATCAAGCCCGGATAATTTAGTGGGTTGTATTAGGCGTGACGAGCCAACAACTAGCATATCTGTTCTCATAAAAATTAAGCCTCAAAGAATTTTGTTGGGATGTAACCTTTTTAGCGACGCGCTATGCCGGAATCTGGATATGGTGAAAAATGAGCAAAGGCCGAGTCACCACATCTTTAGTGGTGTGTCGTATCGTGATTTGAATGCGGTGACAAGTGTGCAAGGTCATCACATCCTTAGTGACGCGCTACGCCGTCGCCCGGGTGTAGTGAAAAATGAGCAAGGGTCTTCGCATTTATCTCGGCGGATGCGGAAGGTAAAGAAGCTAGTGGAGTCTTGTAAGTTGCGGATTGATAGTTGGAATGTAGGGTCGCTCTCGGGTAAGCTTCGAGAGGTAGTCGATGCTATGATTAGGCGACGTGTGAATATTCTTTTTGTTCAGGAGACGAAATGAAAGGGTCAAAAGGCAAAGGAGGTAGAAGATATCGGTTTCAAGCTTTGGTACACGGGGACATTAACAAAAAAAAACGGGGTAGACATTGTGATCGATAAGAGGTTTAAAAATGACGTGGTGGACATCAAAAGGCACGGAGATAGGATTATTCTAGTGAAGCTGATTATTGAAGATTTAGTTCTGAACGTAATTAATGCTTATGCCTCTCAAATAGGCCTGGATGAGAGTGTCAAAAAGCAATTCTGTGAGGATTTGAATGCGATGGTCAGCAGTATGCCTATCGCTGAGAAGCTTTTTATAGAAGGAGACCTAAATGGGCACATTGGCTCTTCTAGCGTAGGCTTTGAGAGGATGCATGTTGGTTTCGGCTACAGAAGTAGGAATCAAGAGGAGGAGGTTTTGCACTTTGCCTTGGCCTACGATTTATTTGTTGCAAACTTCTGTTTTAGAAAGAGAATCTCATTTAGTAACTTTCAGAGTGGTCCTCACTGTAGCCAGATTGATTTTATCTTAGCAAGAAGCAGGAGAATATGTGGAACCTCAGCATAGGCTTGCGGTTACGGACTTTTGCTTTCAGTTACGCTCTCTACGGAGAAAGCAAATCAAAGTGAAAATGACAAAGTGATGGAAGCTTAAAGAAAATACAGCACATATTTTCAAAAAAAAGGTTATCAAAGAGGCCCTTTGACAGGCAAAAGATGATGCAAATGTTATGTGATTGAAGATGACTGATTGCATTAAAAAAATAACCTCAGAGGAGCTTGATATGACTAGAGGAGCCAGACGTGAAGCCAAAGACATATAATAGTGGAAGAGAATGTCAAGAAGACTATCAAAGAGAAGAAAGAGTGCTTTAAGCGAGTACATCTTGATAGGAGCGTGATCAACATAGAGCAATATAAAATAGCAAAAAAAATCGCAAAGCGAGCGGTGAGTGAGGCAAGAGATCGAATGTTTGATGCCTTGTACTATTGACTAGACACGAAAGAAAAAAAAAAGACATATATAAGATAGCCAAAAGCCGTGAGAGAAAAATTAGAGACCTCACCCAAGTTAAATGCATTAAGAATGAAGCAGAGCGTCTGTTAGTAAATGATAAAAAGATCAAAGATAGATAGAGAGAGTATTTCGATAAACTCTTGAACGAAGATAGTGAGAGCTCGTCTATTGAATTGGATATCTCTTCCGATGACCTCAATAGGCACTTTGTAAAGTATTCAGGAATCCGAGTTAAAGGAGACATTGAAAAGGATGAAAGGAGGTAAAGCGTTGGGTCCGAATGAGATTCCCATTGAAGTGTGGAGACGTCTTAGAGATGTAGCAATATTTTGGCTCACAAAGTTGTTCAATCTCATCTTCCAATCAAACAAGATGCCTGACAAGCGAAGACGGAGTACTTTAGTACTGATCTTCAAAAACAAGGGAGATGTGCAAAGTTATACTAACTATCGAGGGATCAAGTTAATGAGCCACACAATGAAGCTATAAGAGAGAGTTATTGAGCATCGTCTGTAGGGATCAACGAGAGTCACTCAAAACCAATTTGGTTTCATGCCCGAAAGATCCACTATGAAAGCAATTTTCTTAATAAAGCAACTAATAAAAAAATACAGAGAATAGAAGAAAGATCTGCATATGGTCTTCATTGACCTAGAGAATGCTTATGATAAAGTGCTTAGAAACGTTATATAATGGACATTAAAAAGGCACAAAGTCTGAACAAAGTACATTAACCTCATTAAGGATATATACAAAGATGCGGTGACAAATGTCCGAACAAGTGATGAAGACACCAATGAGTTTTCAATTAATATAGGACTGCACCAAAAATCGGCTCTGAGCCCTTATCTTTTTACTTTGGTGATGTATAAGATTACACGAGACTTACATGGGGACATTCTTTGGTGTATGTTCTTTGTGAATGATGTAATGTTAGTAGATGAGAGCAGAATAGAGGTGAACCAGAAGTTAAAATTATGGAGACATGCTTTGGAGTCAAAGGGTTTTAGACTTAGTAGATCCAAAACAGAGTATATGAGGTGTGATTTCAGTGCTACCGCAGTCGAGGAGGGAGATGTTAGACTTGATGGCCAGGTGGTACCTAAGTAGGACACTTTTCATTATTTAGGTTCAATGTTGCAAAAAAATGAAGATATTGATGAAAATGTAAATCATAGAATTAAAGCCGGATGGTTGAAGTGACGTCAAACTTTTAGAGTCCTATGTGATAGTAGGGTGCTTCAAAAACTGAAGAGTAAATTCTATAAGACTGCAATTCGTCCTGCCATGCTTTATGGAGCAGAGTGTTGGCTAAAAAAAAGACATGTTCAACAGCTACATGTAACCGAAATACGTATGTTAAGATGGATGTGTGGCCACACGAAGAGAGATCGATGACATATGAGAAAGATTAAGAATGGCGCCAGTTGAAAAAAAACTTGTACATCATCATTTGAGATGGTTCGAACATATTCCACGAAGACCACAGAAAGCACCAGTTCGTAGCGAAATGCTAAATCGACCAAATAGTGTGAAGAGAGACAAAGATAGGTCAAACTTGACTTGAAAAGAGTATGTAAAAAGAGATCTAAAATATTAGGATATCACCAAAGAGTTAGTTTTGAATATGAGTTCGTAGATGCTAGCAATTCACGTGACTGATCCTTAATTGCTGGATGTTGCTCCTTTTTAGTCGTCTTTCAGAGTTTCATCTTTAGCCTACAACTTGCTTGGGACTAAAGACTTTATTGTTGTTGTTGTAAGATACTAGTTCCCTAGAAATGACAGCATTTAGGAAAAGGGTACCAGAAAATATTCAAAGATTATGGATACCACATCAATAATAGATAGAAAGTTGAAACATCCATACGGATGGATAGTCTCAATATCAAAACACTTCCCAGTAATACTGGTAACTTGTCACATTATAAACTACCAAGCCCATACCCATCAGGCCATCGTGATGGATAGTTGCCACATGCCAGTTGTATAGATATCTGCAGCTATGAGGTGCTTGTTTTTGGGCCTTGTTTCACCAGTCAGATGGAGAGATGCGCTTCTCAGTGCAGCTCTTATCTAGGTAAATATTTGCTGGATCTGCAAACAACCTTGTAAACGGCCATCTGTAAAAATAAAAAGGTAAATGGTTGCTTACATGGAACTTCTGGTCAGTATTTGGAAGAACTAAGTGAGAAAAATTGCACCTGCTTAACTGAATGGTCAGACTGTATAACAATTTCTTCAAACGTGTCTCCTGTTCAAAGCATATTCACAACAGTAATAAGGGAGAAGCCATTGTAAGCTACAATATGAAGGCATTGTAGCTAATTTCGTTTGAGGTGACAATTTTATAACACTAGGGCTTTAAGTGATTCATCGGTTAACAGCATGCAATCCAGATTTGAAAGATCAGTATTCTGCGTCTTTGGAATGAAACGTTTGGACAATAAGAAAATAATGGGTTTCAGTATGCAAACCACTATTGTGTCAACTTGTATCTTCAAACCAGAAGATTGATTCAGATTAGCAGAATGCTTTCCGATAATGTATATGTTACATGTTGGTACATGCATGACAATTAACACAGTCAAAAGTGACTTACCATTGATGCAAATGTTTTATATATTTCAAAAAACCAACACACATTTCATTAATTGCAAATTAAAATGCACTTCACATGAGTCTCTTCCTCCCCAGGCTCCCTTGGCTTCTCTATACAATAATACAATATGAGTTTTTTTAGAAGCATAGGATTCATATATTGCAGCAGAGATTTCACACAACTTATTAATAGAGATAACAAATACAAATCATCGAGTTGACTTCCATTTAAACTCATTAATTACTCTTAACTCGAGAGTAAAAAATTACGAATTTCACCAACTACATATCAGTAGAAAGTGTCAGCTAAAATAACCAGAAAGAGATTACGCCGTCTAAAATGAAATAAGCAATACAAGACCTAAATTTACAAGGTCATTCAGTTGTTATAAGTTACCTATTTCAAGAGTCTTCGTAGAAAAATATTTGACCTTCAAACGTGCGGCAAGCGTAGCCTGATATTTGTTGATTTTCTCTGCATGCTCTGCAGTATTTAAATGCCTACACAGAGTAATAAGAATGCTTAGTGTGCAATTTCACAATTTTCATAGTGACCAAGGAACAAATCAATTTGACAAAAAAACGCACAAGTTACAATTTAAGCTATTTCAAACAGGCTATATGAAGGGCAGGGCAGGCCGGTGCACACAGCTCCTGCTTGCGCAGGGTCCAGCGAAAGCTCTGACCAGTTGGGTCTTTGTACGCAGCCTTCCAAATCCAACATTGCTGGAAGAGGCTGTATAAAGGAACAAGCTGTATGAAGTATCCGGCAAAAATTATTTAGAAGATTCATTTTCACACAATCAATATGTATGAACCAATAAACACTTGGAGAGAACTGGCAGCAATACAGAGAGAAAGACTAAAGTTGAAACTATGACTGAGATGCCTGTTGTAGGATGAGGACTAACATGACTTTTCATGCAAACAGCCTCAGAGCAGCATAAGAACGCTTAGAAAGTCCTCCATCTGATGCAACATTATGATATATCCAATGCATTTCTAAAATTCTACAATGAATACTCGGCATGTGAGGTCATGAGATGTATCCATTCCAAGCAGTGACATGTACATCAAGTCACACTAGTCTAGATGAGCAACCACCATATTGTCCCCAGCCCCGAAATGCTACAGTATGTTCGTTCTCCAAGCCTCCTAGGGCCAGGTTATCAGTCCACATTAGAAGTCTAGAAGCAGTAACTGTTGTGCAGCAGGACCTTTTGCGACAAAATAGCCGGGACGATACGCTCGGTCTAATTTCCCACGCTCTGTTCTACAAGGAAAACCATACAAAACAGAGAGGCAAAAATCATCGCAAAACATTCATGCAAGTCACTCGACCCAGGTGCCAATCACTCGCAAATGGCGGTATATATAATCAGGTGACAATGCGTGCTGCGTGCAGTGACAAAATTGCAGGGTTTTTTTTTTTCCGATTCCTGTTCAGTTCACACTATCATATGAGCACGGACGATATAGAACACGCAGGCACACAGAAAAGCGCATGTACAGGGCCAAGGTACCACGTCTATTTAGTCATGGAGACTAGTTTCAACAGAAAATCCTAGTGAACCATTTTAGTGATACAACGTATGACAATGCTCTTAATTCCTGAACCCAAAGCCGGTTAATGGTGTACACGCAACATCCTTGTCGACAATTGCACAAACATGGAGCGGGAGAGAGAAAGGGCAGACGAGAGAGTGCATTACGAGAGGTAGTCCTCCGGCGGAATACGATCCATGGTCTCCTGCGCCACTGCAACAGACCCTTCCTCCTCCGTGGGGAGTGATCGGAACCCTAGGTTCTCGGTGAGCGGAACGCGAGATGGGTAGAGACAAGTCACTTGGTAGCGTGAGAGGCAGAGATGGTCGGAGAGCTGGTACCTCATCGGGTTGACGCTCCCGCGCCCCGGCGGACGCCTCGGCCGGTGGTACTTGCGGAGGCAGCGCGCCGGCGGTTGGAGGCCACGGGGAGAGCGGCATTGGAAGCGAAGGGCTGAAACGCGGGCGAAGTCAAATCTGGAGCGAAGACAAAATGTTGAAGATAAGGACAAAAATAAATGCTGGAATTCGTCCGCCAAATGCGACCATGATATCTAACGGCAAAAATTTACGAAAATATGTTTATATACTTAAGAAAATTATTTGGATACGTCTCCAAAGCACTAGACCAGATAGAGGACTGGTCTCTTTGAACTGGGGTTAAAAATTCACCGTAGCTACAATACGGTGAATTAGAATTAGTTTCTAACCGTTCCATCTCGATCAGAGACCAACAATCTAAATTCGGAGATACAGCACTCGTGAACAGTAAAATGCTACAAGTGATAAAAAAAATCGTCCGAGTACCAGCTCAAAGTACTGTAGCACCTATGTCAGTTACAATACCCTAAATTTTGAACCCCAATTCAAGAGACCCGGATCCCCTGTAGAAGCTTGTAGGAGTCCCTGATACTTTGTCTTACCAAACCCTCTCCGTTTTAATGGAATTCAGGTGAGGATATCTCTCCCTTCCCTAGACCTTGAAGGAAAAAACAGAACACTAGACCTAAGCAAAATTAAGACACAGTAGTACTACATTGTTGACAGAATGGTTAGATGGTACTTCCTCCACCTCAAAATATCATTACTCTAGGATTTAAAATTTATCTTATAAAACATGACAAATGTTAGTGCTCGAGAGGTATGAGGGTATCTTCATCTCTTCAATTAATCTCAACCATTGATTTTAAAAATTTGTATCGGACCTGTCATTTTTGGTATCGAATTTATCATTTTGGTATTTTTAATTTAGATATTTTTTTATTTTAAACCGTCAGATTTAGTCAAATGAATAGCTGTAGTTAACTTGCTTATAACATCTCTAATAAAATATGTTACGATTTATATTTTCTAAATACAACTTATTAGCATCTACATCCTCATATCTCTCTCTTATTTTCTGTGCTCTCTATTTTTATCTTTTTTTAATTCACATGTTCAACTAGTACTAATTTTTTTTCTTTCCTAAGACTCATCTCCGCTTACCATTTCGTATTGAATCGAAAATTACTTCTGCTTCAGTTGATCCTTTTTACGGTACCAAATACAGTACCAATCCCATTTGCCGAAAAAATCACGCTGTGTCTCCTCTGGGGACCATCAGCCGGATTCATATCTTCTTCTTCTTTTTTATTGTACGAAAAACTTTATTATAATTGATATTAACTTTTATTATAAATCAACGTTGAGTAATAACTTTATAATTTATAGTCTTGCTTTTTAAATAGGTTAATATAATTTAAGTAAAAATAATTTTAAATCATAAAACATTGATTATATAATAAATGAATAAAATTGAATATAGCAAAGTTTGCCCTATGAAAACAAAAAGAGAGGATATGAATCCCCCATCAGCCATCACGGGATTTAGAGTAACAGACATTCAGAGTAGTATCTCTGTCGATTATCAGAACGGCGCCAAGTTGATTTTGGAAACTTGCAGTTAGGAAACAACGTCAAAATTAGACTTTATTTTAAAATGCGAAATTTTTTCTCGTTTCTTCCCGTACTCCAAACGGGGAGGCGATAGCTAGACTCCCCTGCGCTGCGTCTTCTGTTCTGCTTTAGTATCATATCGTGCGGACCTGCCGCACCCGTTTCCATTACCAATCGAACTCCTACTAACAGCGAGCAAACCAAACCAAACCATTGGCGCGCGAGGCTTAACTGCGGCCCGCCGTTGCCACCACACGCCGGACGAGAGGCGCAACCGCCTCGCCACATTACACAGGGAGACCGACGGGTGCCAAAAAGCGACGCGTTAGCTGTACTCGTGCCTGCCGCTCCCTCTTTCCAGATATTCTTCTAGAACATGGGACTGATTATTCATTTGATTCTTTTCATAACCCTTCTTGCACATCATCGTTGGTTCGGCTATGGCCCTATTGATTAGTACTAGCCGGGTGTCTGCGACGGACAGATCATTGTTTCCACCCTGTCCAGAACATGTGCGATGCATGAGTGGTGTGGTTAGACAAATATTCCGTCCTCCCTGGAGGTCAATCAGGCCTCATAATTCTTCTGCTGCATTTGTTATGTACTCCTATACTACTTAACTATACTTACCACATGATGGCGGTGCAATCAACGGGTTGGTTCAGGCTAAGTCACCTGCTCTCGGCATCTGCTTAGCTCGATGCACAGGAATGTGAGTTGGCAAAGCGCGAGGAAAGCCGCCGGCAACAGCAGGTTAGGAGCCATGCTTGCCTGTGATTGATAATACATGCATGTTCTTTATGATTGGGTGTTCCTTAGTTATTTTTTCGGATAGTGTGTTTAGGTTCTGATGATTGGTGGATTCTAAGATGTATGGTGATTTCGATCGGTAGGAAAACACCATGTGTGCATGTGCCCTCTTTCTGAATACAGTAGTAATATTGCGTTGACAGGTTCGTAAGGGAAACATAATCCGGTAACAGAACATGCACACGTTCCTGACATTCTAGAGGTGCCAGGGGAGGAGAACATGCAAGCAACATTGCAAGCAGGGCCCGAGAACAAATGAGTAAGCAGAGAGGTTTACAGTAGATTTACATAGTACTGAAGGAGTAGGGGTAACGGCTAGCCTAGTAGTACTGACTGACTGGGTGGTCAACGGGCTGGAGAATGACACCATGGAAGGCAAAAATAAGGACCAAAAAAGAGCCTTCCTTTGGTCTCCATGCATGCTTCTAAAGCTTAGCAATGGTGAAAAGATGCATGAATTCGAGACCCTAGCAGGACAGCGCTGATTCTAACACGCCTGGTGGTTTGTTTGGTCATTTACCAGAAGAAGCTTCTTCTCGAGGAAGCGCCTGTCTTGCTGCGGCCTCGCCTCGACGACGACTTGCCTTCCCCGCCGCCTTTGTCCACCTTGCCGGACTTCTTGCGCGACCCTGTCGAGAACCTGGTGGTACGCGCGCCGTGTTCGTCGTCGTCGTCGTCTTCTTCTCCGTCGTCGTCCTCGTTGGCACCGCCGGCGCCGGCGTCGCCGTCTTTTCCACGGCGTGCGTCGTCATCCCTGCCGCGTTCCGGCGGGGACGACGACGAAGTAGGCGCCTTCACGAGAGCCGGGCCGGTGGACGCGTCGGAGGCCAGGGAGTCGTCGTCGGCGTAGTCTTCGTAGGCCTTGCCGCTTCTGCGCCTCGCGTTGATGTAGCCGTAGCCGTACCCGTCGTCGACGCTGCTTCCTTCGCTGCCGCTTCCTTTGCCGCTGCCGTCGCCGTGGATGGGCGAGGCGAGGTACATTGTCCACCCGGACTCACTGCTGTTGCAGCCCTCGCCGTCGTCCCCGGTGATATGGGAGAAGGACGATTCCATGGCAGGAGGGAGGGAGAAGGAACAAGAAGCAGCGGCAGCTGCCACAACTAGCCAAAGGAATTGCAGTTTGTGGAGAGAAGCAGCAGCAGCTTTGAGTCCGCTGAGCTTGAGAGAAAAGAATGAATACTGGATAGAAGTTGAAGGAACGCCGGCGATAGCTCGCCTTTATTTATGCTTCCTCTGGGCACCTCATCAATGCGAGGCGGAGGAGGCAGCCATTGTTCTCCTCGCCCTTGTTTCTGCTTCCACCACAGCGTGAAGAGAACATTGAAGCCTCTGACACCCGGCCATCTTCTTCTTCAAAGAGATGAGGGGAAGGGACGAGGGAATGCAGCGGTGGTAGGGCCGCGCCGAGAAACGCCAAGATTTTTGCGGGATGCGCGTGTGTACGTGACCCCGCGCGCGCGCGCCTGTGCGCCGGTGTTGAGCTGCGTCAGGACTCCGTAGAGAGAGAGAGAGACGGGGAGGGAGCAGGCTGCAAGAGGGGGAGAGACAGTGTCCTTAAATGGGAAAGACAGGCTATCCCTCCAACTGCCTCTCATAACTTGCCCAACCATTTTGTTCTTCGCCTTGTCACCAAGCTCAGAGGAGGAACCGGAGCCTTGTTTCCGATGCAGTGGTTTACAGGGGCTTCGTGGTTGCGTAAAACTTGCGTTGCTTGCTGTTGCTGCCCATGCGGCCTTGGCTCATGGCGGGGGCCTGCCTCCTCTGGTTGACACACAAGCACGGATCAATCAGTGCACAGAGCACGGGTTTGGGATTGTTCAGCCTGGTCCATGAGGCCAGAGCACAGAACTGCTGGAAAGCAGGCTGCGGCAGCGCCATTTGCCGGTCTCAGAAAAGAGTCCATGCATGGACGCAATGATGGGTTAGGCTCGGCTGAGTTGTTTCATGTGCCGCATTATTCCATCCCAATGGCGTTTGAGGTGGGTTTCGAAACGATAGCTTCCCGATCGACGCATGTGCTGAAAGCCTACGTGAACTGTGTCGGTCTGTAACTGGAACGTGCTCGCTCGCAAGCCTTGCGACGCCTCGCGTGCCCTTTCCCGGAACTGTCACCGACGACGCGACCGACCGATTGACGCTCGACAACGCCGGCTTATCTCTCAGAACTCACCACAAGTTGAGAGAACGCACCGCAAGTTGACTCGCACCACATGCACGCGTGATGGGTCGTGGCGCGCGTCCATGAGGACACGACGATTCCGTCTATCCGTGCACTCGACGTGACCCGGCGAAGCTGTTCAGCTCGCGTCATCATGCGAGAGCTATGGGTCACGAGTACGTACACCCCTTCGCAGACTGTGGCCGCCACAGTGGAAAGGTTCCCCGCCCTATCCCTGACCGCTAGCTAGGCACCGGGCACGGCGAGCGTCGCGTCCATCGGCGCTGTCCAATCCGCGCCGTCCGCGGCCACGTGCGCGCCTGTGGGTTCCCTCGCGGCCGCCCTGCCGCGCCTGTCCGCGCTCGGCGGTGTTCGGGACGATGGCCAATCCATCCGGAAATTACAAAATAATTGACCGCGTACGTGATGCTGTCGTGAACAGTTTTATCTTGTACTCCTACCGCATTTCCTCGTACTTTAAACTGGTTGTCGATTTTGGCGGTCACATTTTAAATTTAAAATGATTTAAAAAATATTTGTAAATAATTATTGTTTGAGGGATACTTGAAAAAACATAAGTTAAGCATATTTGAGATTGTTGTTACTTACATTTTTTGAACAATTTAAATTTTCAATTTTGAACTTGAATTTAAATTCAAAATTTAAATTTTAGCACCTACCAAATTTTGAAAAAGAATCGTTTCACATATATTTTTTGGAACAATTCAAATTTCAATTTTTGAGCTAGAATTCAAATGTCAAATTTCAAATTTTGAGGTAGAATTCAAATGTCAAATGCCAAATTTCAAATTTTGAGCTAGAATTCAAATGTCAAATTTTAAATTTGAAATCCGAACTTGCAAATTTCAAGTTTGATTGAATTTTCAAACTCAAAATTCCATTTTCCAAA
>BCLH01002514.1:10280-21256 GCA_001602315.1 Zoysia pacifica | reverse complement strand
TTCCAAATTTGAAAGTCGAAATTTCAAATTTGAATTTTGTAATTTAAAATTTAAAATTCGAAATTTGAATTCAAGATCAAAAATTGAAAATTGAATTGTTTCAAAAAATATATGTGAAACAATTCTTATTCGAAATTTGGTAGGAGTATCAAAAGAAACAAAAATAATGTAGCTTACATGTGAAATTTGAATTTGAATTCAATGTCAAAATTGAATTTTGAATTGTTCCAAAAAATGTATTGTATGTGAAAACAATCTCAATTTATGTTGGAACAAGTATTCCTCAAACAACAATTGTTTTACAAATTATTTTTTTAATAATTTTAAATTCCAAATTTTAAATGTGTACTTTGAAACAAGATCTACGGCTGATTTTGGGAGGCGCGAACAAAAAAAGGCCTGTAGAACACCACATCACGTACGGACGCTATTAGAAAAACCGCTTATCCAATCCATCCCGCGGCGCCTGCGCGTCCCCCCGTTGCGCGCTCGCGGACAGACGCACAGGCCGAGCCGGTCAGTGCTGTCCAGTCCTCTACGGGACTACCCGGCATCCATCGCTTACAGGTCCAGAGGAGCACATGACTGACGCGCGATGAGACGACGGGGCGAGGAGCCGGGGGAGGAGTAAATTTCGCGCAGCGGCCGGCCGGGCGGACGGACGGAGCCGGAGCCGGGCTCCGCCGTCCGGGAAAGAGGGTCCCCTGCGGCGCGGACGCGTCTTCCTCCCGCCGGCCGTGGTAGGTGAGGTAAGTGGAACATGCGGCCTTGTCCCCGGCGTCAAACCAGATTTTCCTCGCTTTCTAGCGGCCCTGCCTGCCTCGCTGCCTGCCCTACACAATCTTGCACGGCGCTTCAGAATCACGGGTCCAATCCAATCCAATCGCGCTCACAATAATTTGCCGGTCCAGCCATTGTTTTCTCGCTAATCATCCTTCTCTCCTCGATGATTAGTGCGCGTGGACGTTCGTGCCGCCTTCGGCTGAAAAGGTCAACGGATAAAGGGGAAAAAAATGGTTTCGAAAAATGACGTAGGAGAAGCAGCAGCAGCGTTTGTGCCGTGGTATGGAAGGAGATGTGATGGGATGTGTGCTGTGCTGAGTGCAGGATACCTGAACAGAGGAGGAGATGCGACGACGATGTCAAGCATGTGGCCTTCCGTGCGCTCGTGCGGTGATGTGTCCGCCTGCCGGTGCCGCGGCGGCCACATGAAACCCAACCAGCGAGCGGGAGCTGTGCTGCTCTTGTGCCCTGTTCTGCTTGCATCTCTGCCCCTTTTTTTTTTAGAACACTTGCTTCTCTGCTTTGGTACCAGCCAACGCAAGCTGATCGATCGTTGATGGGAAGGTCCTACTCCTACCTCACTGTTTCCACAGCGGTGGAGAAGTTTTAAAAAATAAATTTCTCAAAACTATATATACTGAAAAAGTTACTCTTAGTTTTTTTTAATCAAAGTTACTCTCAGTTTGAGACCGGTAACTCCTGCAAAAGGGCGTCCATGCATATCATGTCGACACAAACAATACGTAACAGAGTTAGGGCCGCAATTTGCATGGGCCGTCCAACTTGCTACTATCGCAATGCTCTTTTTCAACAACGTAATTACAAACGCTACGTCGTTCAGCACGATTGCATTTCCTAGAAGCTGATTACGAGTTACTAGCACTAGCAGCATATGCTGGTGAAGACTCTGGTGAACAACCGTCAACCAGTACCACTCTCTTGCTGCTTCACAATGCAGAGTGCAGAGGCTGCCATCTGTGTCACCTGATCCATAAATTAAGCTCCTACCAAGATCTTAGATCGAGTTCGTGTAGGCACGGGAACCGAGACTCTGAAGTCAATGCGACACGGCATACTCCCTTCCCGTTTCTGCACCGCTGAGTTCAGGTCGCTGGGATCCATCTGACTGAAGCTTCTGCTGCCAGTGTTACCCAACTAACGAGTGGATTACCAAACTGATAAGTGACTGCGTCCCTATGTCAAACTAACGTGACGAGAAGACGGCAGAAGCAAGCAGACAAGGCGTGACACAAACATGGTTGATTGGTTTGGTTGAATTCACAGGAACAGGTGCTTTGCCTCCAATAGCACTTCTTCACGTTGATTCATTGATTGATTAGATGTCCACTATATTTATATCGTACTAGCACTGTCATTTTATCATCGCTTTGCAGCATTGTTGGCCGTATATTTTTGTTTAAAAAAGATGGGCAGCGTTACAATGAGTGGTAGGTGCAAAGGCCATGATAAATTTTTCTGTCTGCATAAACGGGAATATTAGTTCATGTCCAGTGTCAGTGTCACCAAAGATTGCAATCGGAACGATCCAATTGTGTAGTCACCACCTTACCTGAAGTCAACTACCGGCCTAGCTCTTCTCAACCTCGAGCACTGAACGAATAACACGTACTGGTATTAACACGAGGACAAGGGAAGATGCTCAGGGAGCAAAAATATCTCCCATTAGCTTTGGTAGCAGACCCCAAAAGTTGGAATCGCATACTACTAGTCTACAGAGTACTACCATTTGATACCTCAAGAATATCTCACATTTCAAGACACAATGCATCATTCCTGTCTTAACTCAGAACACACCTAAACAATGTTGAAACTCCTGCTGAATTAAGTTTCTGGTGGTACATATAAAACATCAATGGTCAATGATCGTTAGTTATTACTCTTCCGAGTGTGTAGCTAAAATAAATTTGGAAGTCTTTTGATGTTTATGGAGTACCAACTATAAAATCTAGTTGAACGAATATGTGCATCGCTTCTGAGAATCTCAGCCACTGCCGGCCGGCATTTCTGAGCTGTTAACGTCTCACAACTGTGCAAGCACTTCCAACAATGTGCATTGTCAGAAACCCAAGTCCGCAAGGAACCATGCGGTCGATTGCTACAGTTCTATATAACGATTTATCCATAGAATAGATTGGTGACATAAGAATCTTGGACGTAGCCACGCATAACCATTTGCTAAAGGTATCTTTTGATGAGCAGCCCATCAAACAAGGAAACTTCACCAGGCAGGCAGGCAGATTGAAATATCAGAAGCCGGTGGTAGCTTTGGTTCGTAGGCCATAACCCCTCTTTGATGTGTGAGTTTATCCTATGCGCTTAGCTTGTTGCAGGCAACAAATGATGCAAGTTCAGGACAATCTCACAGGAACAGCCATGCCGAAAGGAAGAGCAGAGGAGAAAAAGCCCTGCATTGACTTGTTTAGTGGTTGATATAGCCATCCTTCTTCTAGCTTGACCCTGTCCTTATGGGTTTAGTTGGCTCAATTAGCCTTTTCATTAACTAACCAAAATGCAGTTTAGAATAGACAGCCAGACAAGTACCTTTCTACCTAAGATTAAGTTTACCTTATCCCCGAAAATTAATACGTGAAACTTGAACAACCCGCATTGAAATCTCCTGCGACCAATCGCTAATCGGATGTATGAACTAAACAGCTTCCTATTGTTTATGACCCCCCCCCCCCTAGTTCAAATATGTAATCTAAGGCCATAATTATGTTGTAATATCTACCTTCTTAATGAAAAAGCATTGCTCCTGCCTAATTTTTGAAAATATAAGATTGGTATGTTTATTTGGTATTCAGTTTGCCACTGTAAATATTCAGAATTTCCTTTTGTTCCGTTTTACGCGTGGTCTCATAGTTCTTACTACCTTTTTGGATCAGATATTATTGGACAGGACAGAGGTAGCTACATGGTGTAAGTTCTTAACTAACCTATCTACTTTCAAAAGGAGCGAAAAGGAACTCTGGGTCCTATCATAGGACATGCAAGGTCCCTAGGTTTTTTTTTTTTTTTGGCTGCAGTTACTTCATGCTTTCTTTTCATCCCTGATGACAAACAAAAGGAAGTGTAATTCAGTACCGATGCTGCATGTGGTAAGGGAAATAATTGATAAAACGAATGTTTTCCTTGGCTATACATACAAGCATACATCAGCTGTAGCTGTATTCTTGAGTACACACCTACAAGATTTTATAACGAACTACAGATTTGCAAATCTCGCATAAACTGCAAACAATCAGCTGGTGTAGTTCAGGTACTGTTTCCTGATGCTACCGCTAACTTGCTGAGCAGGTAATTGATGATGGTACTGGAGCAGATAGAGATTATATGTAGCAGTATTTATTTGCATACTTGCTGACCATATCATCGATTACGTGTCCAGTGTAAACGAAACAAGTATGCGTAGTCAAGTTCCCAAAAACAACAAATCACAGGAACAGTAGAAAGATGCACCTGGAAACATGTCAGTTAATAATAATTAAACTGCTAATTAGACGTCAAAAATGTTTTCTCTTGCAGCAACAGGTCAAAGGCTTCATGCACAGTAGGTCTACCGTATATACGGGTCCCTACACTGGGTAGCAGCATGACATAAGCTGCAAGCCTGCAATGCTGATTCTTGAGACAAGCGCCGTGTAATCGTCGACACTCTACTCTGTCAATGGTCGCAATACGGACAGGGATTTTGTGAGTGCCGGATTTCTGAAAACTGTCGAGCTGATGGGCGTATCCGTATACGCACGCATGATGCCACGATGTACCTCCTGCGGTCAACGCGTATAAAAGGATCGGAACAATACTGCTTGCATGAATACAGAGGTCCGAGTTCTGACCCTTTCTTCCTTCTGAAGGAGAAGGCAGAGGTCTGCCTTTCACATGTGCTGCTCATGCTCTTTGACTCTCTGTTCATATGCGTAAGTGCACTGACAAATATTAGTAGTTGTTGAGCAACTGGTCATTCGTAGTTTGCCATAAAAAAATTGTATATCTTCCCACAAAGTCAGGGTGTATGACTAGCGGTTTTTATTTCTTTGGCTTTTGATAATCAAATGCGCTGATTCCAGTACCAACTCCGTTTTACTACCTTCAAGCCGCCTTGAGTTCACTCCAAATTTAATTGGGTATCGTCAAGCAGTGTGGATGAGAAGGAACTAGGGTCAAACGACAAACGTTTGCATCCCCGTAGGCAAGAGACAAAAAAATATTTCTACGTGGTACAAAAGATACGTTCAAGGAGTGGACTATCACCTCCATCAATGTTGCTACAGGTTCACGAAACCGTTTGAAAATAGTCGGTTTTTATGTATTTTTTATAAAACTAGTGATTCAGTTTCATTATTTTTGGCAAAAATAAAAAAATTAAAAATTAAAAACCGATCAAATTGGTAAGTAAATCAAACCGTTCGGTTTTAAATGTTAAAAGTTCAAAACCATTGAAAAGCTGATTTACAGTAGCATTTCACCCAAATATTATTCTTATCAAACCGATTTCACGGATCTGTAACTTCAACCCTGGTTACTACTACATGTCTAATGCAAAATACCATATCAATTACACCAACATTGTGTCGAAAGACAGAGTGAGACATGTGCAAAGGTGATATAAAGACGATAGGAGAAGTTCGGACCTGAAGTTGGGAGGGTGGGATAGGTGATCCGAAGAAAACCATCTCAAGTTTTTTGCGTGGACAGGCCTCCAACCAAGGCTCTGTGTGTTTGTGTGTGCATGGGACCAATTCGCGCTGACGCCACGCCCGCAACCATTTCACAAAGCGAGAGCCGGCAGAAAATCTCACCGATTTGATGGGAGCTGCTGGCTGCTTCTGTCCGCTGAGTGCTGACCATGCCCGGGTCCTTCCTCCTCCTCCGGTCCGGTCGCTATTCTTTCCCGCGCAGGACGCGGACGTCTGGCGAGGAAAGCCGTTCAGGTTCCTTCGCCCTGACTCAAACAACTGCAAGCTTCTTCGCCGCCGGCAGCGTCCAAGCCGCTACGTGACAACTTGCATGAACTCAACCAATCATTAATAATAACATACTCCTATGTCTACAAGGAGTACATTATTATTATTATTATGTTGCTGTGTGTGTACTGAGAACGCGAAGTTGTCATGTACTAGTGTGGCCACCTAACTAAAACGCGTATGGTCATGCAGGCAAATACGTTGCCATTCTGCAGAAACGTGACTTGCTCACTTGAAATACGTTGTGAGTTCTGTCTGTGCAAGACTACTGCTGGCGGCTACAAATAGTCTTCTGCTTGTAGTACTGACTCATAACCTTCTGAATTTTGAGCGAGTCAGCACGCACATTATCAAATTATATAATCCTCAACTTATTTGAGCAGGACAAGAACCATGCTACACTCTTCCTCCCCTTGCGTGCGCGCACAAGCAAAGCCTCCTCTTCCTGGAGTACGAAACCGCTGCATAATCTAATGGAAAAGGCGACCCATGCCGCATCTAACGAGACAGAGACCAGGACTAGTGGACAAAGGTCACTCGCCTTCGCCAGCCAGTACATAAGCAGCAGGCGACGGACCATTCCCCTTCGCCGTGGCCACCACTCACTTGCATGTCCAGCAAGAGCCTCCTCCTCTGCGTTGCGTTGGTCTTCATCACTTGTTGAGCGAGTAGGCAGTGGTCTTGTTCGGGGTCGTGGGTAGAGGTGCCATGGGGAGGCCTCCTTGCTGCGACGAGAGCGGCCTCAAGAAGGGCCCGTGGACGCCGGAGGAGGACGAGAAGCTGCTGCAGTACATCCAGAAGAACGGCGGCCATGGCAGCTGGAGGACCCTCCCGAGGCTTGCCGGTACTGATGGAGATCGATCTTAACCCGTTGCACACACACCAGCAACTCCACTGCATTAAGATGATCATCGTATAGTGCATTTCCTAAGATAATTGTTAGGTGCATATGGTGTCTAGAATTTGGACCATCTCTGGGGTATTCGTGCCACGTATCCGACCTGTACAGGGTAGCATTTCCTTTTCCCCTAGAGAGGTTCAGTTGAGCCGGTAGAGCAGAGAGGTTTGTACTACCATGGTAGACTTGGTACTAGTAGACAGATAGCATCTGAACTGGTTCAAAGTTTCTGATGATGCTTTGGCACTGTGCAGGGCTGAACAGGTGCGGCAAGAGCTGCCGGCTGCGGTGGACCAACTACCTGCGTCCGGACATCAAGCGGGGCAAGTTCTCGCAGGAGGAGGAGCAGACCATCCTCCACCTCCACTCCATCCTCGGCAACAAGTGGTCGGCGATCGCGACGCACCTGCCGGGCCGGACGGACAACGAGATCAAGAACTTCTGGAACACGCACCTCAAGAAGCGGCTCATCCAGATGGGCTTCGACCCCATGACGCACCGCCCGCGCACCGACTTCTTCGCCGCGCTGCCGCAGCTCATCGCGCTCGCCGCGCTCCGCGAACAGCTCGGCGCCGCCGACCCGGCGGCGGCGGCTGCGCAGGTGCAACCCGGCGCTGGCTCTGGCGTCGACGTGACCATCCAGGCCGCGAAGTTCCAGTATCTGCAGTTCATCCTCCAGTCCGCCGCGACCACCATCGCATCGACCGCCGGCCCCGCGCCCGACGCCGAGATGGAGACGGCTCTCGGCGCCATTACCTCTCCGCACGGAACGCCGCCTGGCGGCACTTGCCCCGCGTCCATGGCCGCCGGTGCACAGGTGTCATGCACGACGACGTTCGAGGAGCCCGTGAACAGCGAACTACTCGTAGCAGCCAACCAGGGCCGCCTCAGCTACGGCGCTGCTGATGACATGCTAGCGTGCCAAGGGGACGTCTCTCTGCCGCCCCTCACCGACCTCTCCGACGCCGCCAACCCGGGCGACGGGTGCAGCGCCACGTCCAGCTTCGGTGACGGCGCCGCGAGCAGCCCGCTGCCATGGCCCGAGTTCTTCCTGGACGACCCTTTCGTCACTGATTTCCTATGACTTCGATCATCGCTACAGCATACCGTACATACTAGTGCATGCTGGTATCGTGCAAGTATACCTATACGTACACATGCTGATGATCGACGTACGTGTCTATCTGTGATTTTTGTAACAGACTTATACGGAATTACGAATAAGTGCACGTCGATCTTTCGGTAATTAACGGTGTGTGCTCTATCTACTAGCCTTATATATACACGGGCAAATTGGCAACCTGCTGCCGAAAACGCAAAATGTTCGTAGATCTTATTGCATTGCACATTGAAGATCTACAAAAGTATGTATAAATATATGAGTTTGAATTGTTCACGAGAATAAAGGCAGAGATTTGTTGTCTGACGATGACTACGAAAACTTGCAATTATCTTCATGCAGTGTATTAATTATTCGAATATGCAAAAATACAAGTGTTTACTCCTTTTCGTTTTACTGAATTTCAAGCATGATACTGATGGAACAGAAAGGAGAGGTTGCTCTCCTGCGCCTTTGCTGGCGACCAAACCTCCTAACAGTGGGACTACGACCCTCAGGTTCAACCCACAGCTTTATCTGCATGTCAAAAAGGTTTCAGAAAAACAAGATCAAATCAAATAAATTTTATCGAACATCTGTCGCACCCCAAAATTCACCTTAATTAAAATTCTAAAATCTTAAATTGTCACTAACGAAATTCTAACATTTTTCTTTGCTTTCTCTCCTTTTTTAACAAGCAAAAATTTCATTTCGTAATTCGAAACAGTATAAATTAAAGATTTCATAAAATATATAAATTTGATCGTGTGACAAGTGATTGCCTTTTTTCTTTTATTCGCCCTTATCGTTTGTTTTCCCGTGTTTCATATGAATTCTGAATCCAGCCAAATCCTTGAGCTCGAAAATCCATTCCAATCATTTAAATCATATTTGACTTCTTTCAAATTAATCCACTCCTTCTCAACAGCTATCTACTATTCGAATTTTACAGAACAAAATCGAAGTCGAATTTAGAGATGAGTCCGCAACAAAAGTTGTCTGTACTAAAATACTCTACCAGTCCACAAAATCTCAAACCCATTTGAGCTCCGAAAGTTTGATTTTCAATCAAAACAGACAATAATTGATAAATAATCCATTCCTTTCCACGTACAGTTCTCTTAACGATTAACCATCTTCAAAATTCTGTAGCTCTTTGATTCCTTTGAAAAATGCATCTCAGACAATTTATGCTGTAGAACACCAGCTATAGACCTATCCTACAAATTACACTTCATTTTCATTTTGAGTTTGTTTGCTCTTTTCCGTTCTATTAAAAAAAATTAAGTGATTGACTTGTATTTACTAAGTGGGCGGGAGTTCCATTCAAAAAAAATTAAGTGATTACTAGTGGGCCCCGCCTGTCATCTCCTTCTCCCTCTCATTCTCTCTCTCCACTGCACGCCCCGCCCATTCCACGCCCATGGCTCACCCATGCCGCGCCCACGCCGCCTCGCCAATAAAAGGAGCACCCCGGCTGCCCCTGCCCCGGCACCGAGCGGCCCCATGTGCTGCGTTCCTCTGCCACCAGCATGCCGTCCTGCCCCGGCACCGAGCGCACCCGTCTGTTGCCGACGACTGCCAAGCACTGCCCCAGCTTCCTCGAGCCCCTCGACGCGACTCAGCGCGTCGCCAGCCTACAACCCGTCGAAGACCGAGCTGCCCTGCCTCTGCCGCGCCCCTGCGCTGAACGCGGACATGGCTCGCCGCCGTGGTTCCCTTACTCTTTGGTGAGCTTCCCTCGCTCCAAGCCACCTGCGCACCACCACACTGCTTCCCTCCTCGGTTGGTCTACCTCAATCGATCGGAAATCGACCCGAGGCCGTAGATGACGAGCGCCGCCATTGAATGCCGCGCCACTCTGCCGTCGGCTCTCCAAGTCGCCCCTTCGACCTCGTTGCGCCCTCCATCAGCTCCATTGTGTCGCCCTCCTTCTTCGGCGCTGGTTCCCGAGTCGCCTCCGCCCTTCTGTGTTCCGGCGCTGAGCACCGCCTCGCGACCGCGCCCCTCTCTGTCGCCGGCGCAGCGCCGCCCTTCCTCGGCCACACCACGACCACCGACAGCCTCGCAGTGTCGCCCTGCCCCTCCTCCAGCCGAGCCTGCGCCTCTCCGGCCGGCTAGCCGTCGGGCCGCCATCGTGGTCCACAGTGCGCCTTTGGACCGGCCCTTGGCCGTAGTCCACAGGCTGTGGACTCGGTCCACGACTGTGTTGAAGAGGCAGCCGCGCGCGCGCCTCCAGTAAAGTTTCTGATTTGCAAAAAAGGCCCCCCAAGCTTTATTGATTTTCATTTTATCCCAAGTTTTCCAAGAAAACCCCTGGCCAAACTATTACAAAATTAGTCACTGCCTTTTTCCATCCCAGCCCCTATACTTTCCAAATTATCAAAAGGTCCATATTGATATTTTGACAACTGCAGACTGCTCCTTGAAGGCTTTTTCTGAAATTATAACAAGATCCCTGAGCCACCATACACACCAAATCACCGTATTTTTTCAATCATAAATTCGTTTTCAATGATTTTTGTACCGTTGGAATCATTGTCCCGAGCACCACCTCATCAAACTATCAAATCTTGGCTAATATCCAATCATGCTGATTTTTATATTTAGTAAGTTTTATCCAAGCTTTAAATTGTTCGCTTTTATTAGTTTACTGGTTTTACTGCAAGTATTTGACTCGACTTATTTTAAATGTACTTTCGTATTAGTTATAGTAAGCACGTCACCTTACTAGCAAGACTGCATACCATTATTAGTGTTCACTAGTGCATATGATCATATTAGCTCTATGTAAATTAGTTTAAAAATAAAATTATATAACTACTATTGAAATACTAGATTACCTATGTATATGAATATTAGAAAGTAAGTAAACATGACTCATATAAGCATTTTACCATGCATGCATATGCCTTAGCATCAACATCACACAGTAGATCTAGTAACTTAATTAAAAAGATAAAATCAAGTAATTAATTGAATTACTAGCTACTCGTAACATCACATACAATTAGATAATTAAATAATTATTAAGGGCACACTTATGCATCTAATTTCATATTAGCATACACTAGCGCACATGCCACTTGATGTCTATAATTTAGTAATTAGTACAAGTACTATTTGTTAGCCTTAGCCTTTTAATTATCTAAATTAAATTAGTTAATTAATCAATAAATACTTAGAATAACCCACACACATAAGTATA
>BCLH01002513.1:17055-40693 GCA_001602315.1 Zoysia pacifica | reverse complement strand
GCGCTGGGGTGCTGGGCCTCGCCGCGTCGCGCCGCGTTCCTTCTTTTTTTTTTCTCTCTTTCTTTGGCGGCTGCTCTTCTTTTTTTCCGTATGTTCTTTCGCGGAGCCCTAGGCATCTGCCACAGTGTAGCCCGTGGCTACAATTTTTTTTTCGGATCTTTACTCGCGGGTAGGGTTCCGGCGAGTTTTTTCCATACTCATCGGGATCCACTCCTAGATCTAGCTCCGATGCCAATGTTGAAATCTTTTCTCTGAATCTAGAAGTGTAGATCCGAAAATTTCTGTGTCGGTAATAGATCTGTGGTTCGGAGGTGGTCAATACCTTCGGATCCGGTCGTCGGAGTCGAGGAAGATGATCCAGCCATCTGCCCTTTGTTGGTGCGATTCTCTGCGCTTGGGCAGCGTCGGTCGGTGAAGAGGGCAGTGGCGTTTGAGTCACGGCGACGTCGTCGATCTCTCGGTGGCGGCGGTTGTCGTGGCGGTGGCGCTTCCTGTTGGCACAGCGCTCCCTCACAGATCGGATTTAAAGATGTCGGTGAGGTGCGGCGGTACGAATGAACTTAGGTCATGAGTTCTGGCCGGCCTCTTACCTCTATTTATTGTGGCGCTGGCGACAGGGGCCCACCAGCCATAATGGGTTGGGCGCCTCCGATCAGAGCGCGATTAAGTCAAAGGTCTATTAATGCCGTTGAGCTAAAACGAGTGGAGATCAATTTCTAACAGGTGTGTGTTGAGAGGTGAGTATTGAGTGTGTACAAGAACGGTGGAGACGGAAAGAAGGGATGAAGAAACCGGAAGGAAGCGCGCGTGCGGCTGCCTTTACGGCACCACCGCGACATTGTTGGAGGCGGCCGGCTGTGGCTGTGAATTCGCGACGTTGACGTCCGCCAGCGACGCCGGGTTTCGGCAAATGTAATCCTGCGGCGGGCGAGGAGCGAGAATTTCAGCGCCGTTCCCCTGTTCATCGCAGAGACGACGATCGGCTGTGTTGCCTTGCCTACAGCTTCAACTTCAAGTCCAACGACACCACATAAGCCAGCGCTACTGGCAGGCCAGTTGCTGCTTTCCGGAAATCGCCACTGATTCTGCGCGACGCGAGGGTTTCCGACCGGTCGGCCGTGTTGCGTCCACAAGCTCGATCCGTCGGCGTCGTTTTCGTGGCCTTCTGTGAACCGCATCGAAAGGCTTTTGGAAAGCCGGGAGCATCGCGAAGGAATAAAATGGTCCACGCATCCAGCAGCTTCTGACCCTGCTGCGTGTTGATTTATTATTGTCCCGTGCGTATTCCCTGCTTTTTCACGTGCTCGTTTGGTGGTTCGACGCATATTCCTGTACCAGAACAGGAACCATGCACGATCGGGTCGTGGATAGGATGACGCCGTTGTTAATGAGTTGACAGAGTGAGGGATTAGGTTAGCATGAAGCGTCGAGTTAAAACGAGCAGGGCGCGTGCCGTCGCCTGTGGACACACAGGAGATGGCATGGCCCACATATAGCCGAGACGTCGAGTTCTCCTGCCGTTCGAACATCAAATCGACTAGGCTGTCGATCCACTGGCGCTCAAAGTCGAAGGTCACCAGAGGCGGATCTAAAATTTCACTTCGAGGGGTGCTAATTTTATACTAAATATTTTAATAAGTTTTTTTCATATAATTTATATAGTTTAATACATCAGATTAAGAGAGAATTGGGGTGCTGCCGCGGGGGCAGCCCCCTGAATCTGCCCCTGAAGGTCACACTGCAAATCAGGAGGGAAGCAAGGTTACCACAGCCACACAGCGTCCGACCGACCGACAGACCGATCATCTCGGAGCAGCCAGCGCCGCCTTTCGGTACGCCGGTGGTAATAGCTGGTGGGTACAGCCGCACGAAAACCTCCCATGCTAGTAGTAGCTTAAAAGGCCACGAGGCCGGAACACCGCGACCGACAACGCCGCCTCGCTTGCCGGCGTCCGTCACGAGCACAGCGATCGCTCCCCGGGCTCGACGCGTCGCGTCACCGACGGCTCAAGGCTGGCACGGGGTTAAGGTGGTGTCACAGCTGGGCCTTGACGGTGTAGGCGGGAAGTGTGTATCGGGTGGCCGAGGACGAACCGCACCTCATCACCTCAGCTTCAGCAGGTCAAACGTCTTGGAATTGACAGCGCCGCATTCAATGGCTGTAAGAGGCCGAGCAATCGAAAGCGCATGGAATCTGCCATTGCGCTTAGAGATGCAGGTTTACTCTCTTAAAAAAATAAACATCACCCCCACCCACAACTGAAACACATAAAGATACTATAATACTGATCACAACTAGAGGTGAAAAACTAAATGCAATTAAGTTACACTTCAAACCTCTTTAATTAAAAAAATGAACTAACTTTTGAAAACCTCCTCCACTTTTGAGAAACTAGTTAATTTTTTGAACAAAAAATATTCACAAGTTAACCTTAAACGCACTTATTTACACCTCTAACCACAACTAACCATCTGGTACCCATCTGCATCCCTAACTGCACCAGAAGAAGAGTGGATGTATCAAACATTAATGGAGACAAATTCCGTCGATACACATGCACTGTTACAATGTACAAAGAGGATCTGGCTTTGAGCTTTCACAGTTCAAAGTTTACAATCCCAATCTAAAGGAACCAACATATATGCACAGATAATACTTTTTTCAACAATAAATAAGCAATTCAGCCACTGTGTGCCTTCTGTAGGTGTTATTCGTCTTCCTGCAACAACCGGCAAACAAACAGTTGGTATCAGCGTCAGTGCAGAATTGAGATATAAATGTAACGCATTTCAGCAAAGCGTTAATGACTTGGCAGATTTATTGTTAAATATGATCCGAAAATACAAGCAGTGTGCAAAGAGGTTTTCTGCGTACCTTCAGTTAATAAATCATCAACTTGTACTGCCCAGATCAAAATCCATAGTATAGTCATACTCGATGGTTGGAATGACAGACGCTATGAATTTCAGAAATATGAAAAGATACCTATTCAAAAGAGGAGCCACTAGTTAGATGCTAGTAAAAGAGAAGGGTGATGCATTATTGTGCCACAGCTAATTGTATCAATATAATATTACTTGTCAACTTCCGGTTCAACTCCTCGAGACATAAGCACATCAATAATCTTTTTCATCACAGCTGCATGCTTGCAGGGGTGTACTGAAGCATGCTTTCCGGCCAGTATATGAGGATGGTCTTCAATAGTCACCTGTGCCATGCAATGTGATATGTTAGCACTTTTACCACCTAGTATTGTGCAAACCATGAACTATGTTTGACTCTTAATAACCACTATTAATGATAGGATGTAGATATATAGCTTAAAATGCATTACCACTGCAAAATATAATCTGCATTCTGAACCAGAAAGAATAGAAAGAACCATAACTCTAAGACTCATGGAAGAACCAATTTTGTACGTACAAAATGAATAGATGAACTCTTTCCCCCCATAAAGGGGAACATTGTATGCTATATGTCATCAAGTTGCAATTTTTTTTTTGGATACAATAGCAAGTAACAAAACAAAAGAACTATATTTGCCAACATAAAGCATGTTTACTAACTCATGATGTATAAGTCATCTCTCTGCTAATTCCATTTGACACATCACCACATAATCAAAGTAAATATGTGGGTAATAATTTACCGTTTTCCGTGCATGATCTTGGCTGATATCTTCAAACACAAGTTCTGGCTCTAGTGGCATTCTTGACTATAGAAGTGAACAAATTAAAATCAGATCAAGATGTAATAAGACTATAATATTTAAATCCAACAAGAACTTCGTATGTACATTTACCTCATCATATCCAGTAAGCCATACGCGTGGAGTTTGGTAGTACTTGTCATACCTGAAACAGGGCAATTACTTAAGTTCTTTGCAATATGCATACATAACACTTCTTTTACAGTTAATACAACGAAGTGTCCACCAGCAAGAATGGTATAGAACTCGTTTATTAGAAATATTTTCAAAATCAGATGGGTATCATGCATATTTCTGTATAAATTATTCATTTTATTTAGATGTAATTTTGAAATCAGATTTTTAAAACATTTTTCCACTTCGGATGGATCTTTTGGAAATTGTTCACAAAAACATTATGTATCCAGCATGAAGACATTAGAAAGCACATGCATATCAAAGTTATGGATACAATCAATATGGAACCATGATCAAAATAGGCAACTAGTATAGACGATTAAATGTCCGAATGCAAATAGCAGAAACGAATTAACGAAATCATGCAGATTAGATAAAACAACTTACGTGATGCTAACATCATATGTTCTAGTACGGAGAATGTTGTCATCGTCAGGCTCTTCTGCGACGAAGTATGAGGGCTCTGCAACAACCTGCAATAAGATCAGCAAGGCAGAGATACAATCAGTAACTTTATCATCCTTGCCTAGGGCTCCTTTAGAATGCAGAATTTTTATAGGAATTCCACAAAAATTTCACAGGAAAAACATAGAAATCGGGGGAAAAAAATCCCACAATCCAAAGGAGGCCAAAAATAGAGAAATCTTCATATACCTACCAAATTATCTCCTGTATCTTTGTAAGTGTCCATGTCGGGTATATCCTCCTCCTCTTCCTCCTTACTACCGCCAAAGTAAGAAGGGATAGACTTTATCCCACCACCTTTCCCTAAATCCAATGTATTCATGGAGGGTACGTCTTCCTCCTCTTCAGCCTTTGATGCTAAACATTATTGCCAGAACATAAAAAAAATCAGATCAAAAAATCCAGCCAGTACAAAACCGAGCAGCAATGAGACACAAACCTTGCACTCCGTGTGTTGCAAGCCATCCTTCGCCGTTCTCATCATCATCTAAAACAACTTCAGCCCCTGCTGCATCATACTCTTCGTCGAGAGATACGGCTCGTCTTAAACAAGGCACTGGGAGCAAGGCAAAATTCATCAGCCTGAAGGCATCATTTCCCTGTGAGCGAGTAATTCGAGAGCTATTAAGCCTTTGGTCATTAAATCTATACTTTTCTTTGTTTCCCTATGTAATTTCAGTATTGCAATTAACATGTTTTATCCCACCCAATATGTGGGGATTTGGGGAAAGGAACGTACTAATGCTGCCGACAAGCATGCAGCACTCGCTAAAACTGAATTCAAACAGATTGGGAGGTTATAACAGTGGCTCAATTCAGCGACGAGTAAGTAAAATACCGTTCCTGGTGACGAGGAATTGCTTGTCGGCTGGGAGGTACGACTTCCGCTTGCTAGGATCGCCAGCTTCCCTGCCCACGCACGACCCAGTCACCAACCGGATCAGATAATCAGGAAACCATCCAACGACCAGCGAACCATCAGAAGGAAAAAAGGGGGAAGACGAGGAAGGAAGGAGGGAAGCGTACCAGGACCATGTGGGGCACTTGGCGACGAGGTTGTCGCCGGCGAGGATGAACTCGGGGACGGAGAGGACGCCCTTCTCGAGGAACGCCGATACAGTGCGCGGGCCTGTGACCCGCTCCACCGTGCCCTTGTACAGCTCGTACAGTTTCTGTTTCGCTTGCATGGCGCGCCGCCTGCTGCTTCCTTCTCGCCGGAGACGAAGGCGAAAGCGGAGGGATGAGCTGGCGGTCGCTTGCCCGGAGTTGACGGCACCGGCGACGCTATGTGGCACGCTACGCCACCGAAATAGGAAGCATTAGTCTTGGAAAGAGTCATCCTCTGTTTTGTTGGGCTGGATTGAGCTAGATGCGAACTCGGCCCAGGGACCTTACGAATTCTCACCGCTTCGGCCTACCGGGCTTTCACAAGTTTGGCTTCCTTGCTTGGTTTCCAAACGAGAGCGAGCTTGTCAAATTGGGTCTACTCAAGGTTTGTCGCAACCCTGTAATCAACGTGACAGGCAAAGAGGCTCGTATTTTTAAATTATTGACACTGTTGATTTTAGACATTAATTTTGACTATTTATTTTATTTAAAAAAATTTGATAAATATTATATATTTTATTATAATTTGTTTTATTATCAAAGTAGTTAGAATTATAAATTATAATTTTACATATTTGAATTAATTTTTTAAATAAAACGAATGGTCAAAATTGATGTCTAAAGTCGGTGTCAATAATTTAAAAACGCAGAGAGTATATGATCAAAATATTACTAATATTACTTTTTGTGTTATCAGGTTTGAGATTACATTTTTTTTATTACGCCTCCTTTAGATTACATTATGTTTTCTGGATTCCTGTCACTGCTTTCGGCCATTCATGCAACTGCTTGAACTTCTTGTGTTCATTTCACTATGTCGTCTCTTGCAATTGCTCTGGGGATTGCACTGTGCGACAATTCGGCACGTTGTTACATGATTTAAAATGACCAGTGTTATCAGAGTTGTTTTCATGACCAAATATCAAATTCTCTTTTGTGGCAAAAAAGTTGGTCAGCCCATTTGATTCAGCTTTGAATGATAATTGGCTAGAATGTTCACCAAATATTAACAAAGTTTCTGGTATCCGACACGCCTGGAACCAACTTCTTTCCAATTATAGAGTTGGACCTAATCAAAGATAGGTATGGCCATGGGTCTCGTGCTGCTACTCTTCTGCATAACATTCAGTCTGAAGCCACTTTATATTTTCACCAAATGACAAGATTTTCTTTCCCAGTTGGCTTTTTGTAGGCTGAACTGCTACAGAGTAATCAAAATTTATATACTTGTAGCTGTTTGGATTTAACTTGACACTTGCTAAAACCTTTTAGTCTTCGATGCAGTTCCAAATTACAGCATGAAAACAGAGAGCAGAAATCTTATCTGCACCTACCAACAACCCTTTGTGGGTGGCACTACTAGTTTGTGTTCCATTTGAACCAGCAATCAGAACGTGCTGCCTGTTCCAATATATTACTACTCGTTTCCTAATCCTGGATGAGGCGCACAGAACAAATATTTATTCCACTTTCCAGAATGCGTTGAAGAATGTTTTTCAGCAGCTCAATATCTCTCTATTTATTGAGAGAATTCCTTATTCGTCCTAAAAAATTTATCCAATCTCTTATTCATCCACAAAATTTTTTAATTCTCTTATTCGCTCTTATTCTTAATTTTTTTTCTCTAATTCGTCCTAACTACTATATAAAAGCATATTTTTTACCCATCTAAATTAAAAAAGATCAAAATACACTGAAACTAAGGGAAGTAAAATTTGATATTCTTAAAATATGTGTTTTCATAATAAAAAATGACTTCAAAAATATGAAAACATAATGTTAAAGAAATATGTATTTTGAAGTATTTTTTATGAAAACATACATGTTTAAAAATATTACATTTTATTTCTCTTAGTTTTAAGGCATTTTGATCTTTTTCAACTTAGATGGATAAAAACTATGCTTTTATATAGTAGTTAGGGGAAATTAATGAAGAAAAATTAATAATAATAGCAAATAAAAGAATTAGAAATTTTTGTAGGTGAATAAAAAATTGGATAAATTTTCGAAAGCGAATAAATGATTTGCTCTTATTTATTCCGATGATAGATTTGAATGGCCCAGAAAGAAAATGCACGTGAAAAATAAAGGAGAAATTTCAAGACTGGCCAATTATTCAGCGGAAAAGGCTACGATGGTGATAACTTGATCACGCCTCAACGAGTACGTAGGTTAGGTGATGCGTTCCTGTCCTCCCACACGTCGCGAGGTCCCGACGATTCGTGATCGTACTCGTTCCTACCTTCATAAAGGAACAAAAAAAAAATGAAAGAGAAAACAAATTGATGACGTGAATCAACTTACTCGGATTCTTTCAGCTCGAGCATTGGGGCATGGCTGGCTGCTGCAACCCTGGAAGTCGGTTGATAGTTTGTTTGAGGACTGGTTTGATGAAGTCCAGATCAACCTCAGGATGATTCTTCTTCGATGGATCTTTTTTGAAATAATATTTTTTAGATGTTATTTAAATTCGACGTTGAAAAAACGTCGGTGTTATCACACACACATAAACGTGCGAGCGATGCATTGAGTCCGAAATCTATTTCGGCATCAACAGTAGTCTAGACACTGCACGGTGCACTAGGCTAAGGAGACGAAACAGAGTACGCATCCATCCACCATGCTGTCGTGATCAAGATTCTCTTGATTTTGGCAACTGCAGTTTACTTACACCATTGTTGGTGCAGCAGCTGGTTCTTCGTGATCACGGTGACGAGGATGGAGTTTCAACAGAGGACCAGTGGCGCGCGTTTGTTTCGGCCAAGGAACATTTCCGTCCGTGGGTGGAGTCGCATCACGAATACGAGCTGCATGCGCTGGAGAGAGTAGTACTACCGTTTCGTCGTGTCAGTTCAGAGCATAACAAACATTCTTTATCTAAGCGTACTTCTATGAACCTTCTGCTAGGGTAAACTACGTAGTACTCCTACTACTGTACTGCTCTGCAGACTGCAGATACGTTCTCCTCAGCGCCTCCGCTCTTTGAATCGCAGCGGATCTCGTCATCGCATCCGGCGAACGGACGACCGGGACCTCTCCGTCTAGTCCAGGGTCGGTCCATGCTGTCCTCGCCGCCCGGCTCCATCCATCGGTTAGCTCCCTTGTCGCTTCCTGCGTCTCGGCTTCTCTACAACACCAAAAAATACTGTGTCTGAGACTCACGTACTGACACGACCACAGGATCATCTACTGGTTCTGCTTTGTTGCTCTCCGTAGCGTATCAGCTCAGCAGGCCGATTCGATGTGCATCTTACTACTAGTACGGTACGACATGCTCGAGCTCAATCTGCCACCTTATTTCGTTTTTTTTTTTTTGCATTTTCTTCAGTACTGACAGTTAAGCAAAGTCTCGTGCAGCACGCATTCGACCATTAGATGGCCGGCAACAAAGCCTGTAGCGATGAAGGGGGCGCAATAGCTAGAAGCCCGCGCTAATCCGCCGTGCCTTTTGCAGTAATCCGTCTTTACTTTTGGCGAAAGAGGAACGAGCTGAACAAAGCGTTCGCTGATTGACGGATGGAAGTCGACATGCATGTTGGGCGTCCTTAATCTTTTTCCGAGGATAAAAATAGAGCCACATGCAACACGGTAATGGCGACGGCTACGATAGTCAGTAACGATTTCTACGTGACACTAACTTTTCAACATGCCATGGTTTCAGCTCCAGTACTTCCACGATGCAATCATGCAATGCAAAGGGTCCAGATTCCGGACCAGAGAGCGCCATCGGCCCGGAAGAAGAAGGAACGAAAAAGACAAGCGCAGGGCCGAGCGCCTTGTCTGTACCGCGCGACCGGTCCCTGCTTGCAAAGGCTCGGTGCCAGCGACGAATCAGCGTCAGAGCCATGAGGTGCTCCTACCTGCACCTGCTCGCCGCCACAAATTTTCTGTGAACATTAACCTGAGCGGCTATTTAATGGGACGCATAGGTACAGCTGACTCATTAAGCCGCGCGAACCATGCATGAGGCAATGAGAGGCGGCGCTAGCTCGTGATCCGGCTCTGGACCGCCATCGGATGGAGCAGCGTGGTCGTGTCCTGACTCCAATTTTTCAGGTCCTCACCGGTGCTGTGCGCGTAGCAAACCGTGTTGTTTCCGTTTCTGGTACTAGCCGTTGCTGAGCACCTGTTTGCGTCTCTGATAACACGTCGCTCGCAACAGCGCGCCAGGCCGGTGAACTCGATCGCGAACCTCTTTTTTTTTTTCTCTTGAAGGACGGATGGATTTTTTTTTGGCGATTAAAAGGACGGACGGATGGGACAATTAGTTGACACCTAGGATGGTCCATAACCTGTGAACTCATGAAGCAGTGTGCAGTACCATCCCTCACCTGTAAACTCGTGAATTTTGTGATCATGTCGATGGGTCAGGCAGCGATGGCTTACCAATCGGATGCGCCAACAACCTGGCGTCCCTCTCTAGATAGCCAGAAGACTCTAAGGTATCGTTTGAATCTCAAAATTCAGATTTTGGATTCAGAATTCTAGAATTCAAAATCTCAACCGTCTGGATCAAGAGATTTTATCTTAAATTTTTTAATTTTAAAATTTGAATTCTATAAATACAAAATCTTAATTATTTAGATTACAAGATTTTATTATTTTAGATAAATTGATATGCATTGTGATATAAAATTTTAAATAATATTTAAATTTATAAAATTTTATAAGATTTTATAATCTCTCAAAAACTCATCCGTTTAGATATTTGTGGGATTTTTTTATCTGGATTCTAAGAACCCGTTAGGATTCAAACAGGGCCTAATTTGGCCTGACAGAACAAGATCCAATTGCTTCTGAAAACCATCTTCTGGAAACCGGTCTCTTGCCAGTGTTCAGTACCTGGCTGCATTACTTCACAACTTGGACTCAATTGCTTGTACCAATTTCTTGGCTGGAGCGGCGGCGGCAGCTCGCTGGTGTTCTCTGTGCCCACCCAACTGCAAATGCTTTGCCTCTGCATTCGCGCGTGGTCGTCGTCTACTGCATACGCAGGCATCCTACCTCCAGCCGGTAGGTGGTGTGATGCTGTACTCTCGCGCTCTCTCCTTCCTGTCTTGCGTACTCTCGCGCTCTCTCCTTCTCAGATACAGTACCGAGTCACATTTGGTAGGTGACGCGTAGGAAATCAAGAGGAAATACGTGCCATAAAAAGACCAGCAGCGCACATTTATTTAAGTCGATTAATGCCGGCCGCGTGTGCTACTGATCTGATCATCGTTATTTTTTGCATGCCGATTCAGGGGACTGAAAACGTGCTGTTTTGAGAGCTGGACTTTGAGAAAATTTGCTCACAATATTTTCGTACAGTATATCAATCTGAACCAATAATGTACTATGCATTTAGGACAGGAACGAGATATACATTTTTCTTGCTAGGATATCCATGGGTCACCTCGTCTCCCGGTCCCTAAAGATGAATAAGCAGGAGCGACAGGAGCTACTTTTTTGTTACATTATCTGCTAGTGGAGAGAAATGAACTGACAGAACTGTGGAGGACCTATGAACAGTAATACTACCTAGACAGCCCTTCCATCGCCTTTTCCTGTTATCAGATTTAGATGGTTGAGACATTGTTTTCTACCAGCGCTCCCTCCTCGTGGCTTGCTGGTACACCACTGTTAGCCCCTGCAAAAACTAGTCGACTAAATATTCGGAAACGCTATTGAGACAGATCTAATTATTATCATTTATCATCAGAAAACAATTTCTGCCTAGTATTATTCAAAATGAATTCACCTTACCTGCCATGCTACTGCAAAGCATTTGTTTGTTGCTCATTCAGTATGCTCTCCGACCATCTGTTATTGGATTTTGCACATTTAAACGTACAGTGTTTGCGCCATTCATGTTTTGCTGTCAGACATATTGTGCCGGATATGTATATATGATTATAGGAGTAGTAGTAGACCAGCAACTCCTACCGTGCATGTTCTTTCAATTTAATGTGATTTTTATGTTCTTGAAATCTCCAATTTCTGGAGGCTACAGAAGGATCCAGATCTAGAATAAGGCATATTCCTCCAGGGTTCTTGATTTTTACAGGTGCTAACAGTGCTGGAGTTACAATGATAGAAAAATATATTCTTTACTTCAGTTGCATGGACAGAGACAGAGTCGCTGTGATCACTTAGTCAAAAGTTAAAAAAAAACATATATCTGCACAAGCAAGGCAGGAATATTCTTCTGAACGCACACATGCGAGAGTGTAGTTGGAATTTGACCAATACAGTGTACGCGATAATAGCAAGACAATGGTAGTCAGAGTAACATGCCATGAAGCAATGTTTAGTCCCTAATCAATTGTTCAGTTCATCACGTAAACCACTACTACTCCAGTTTCCTATGTTTGTGGACCTAATTCGCTTCACCGTCTCTTGAAGATTTCCAAAAGCTAGCGTCACATGTGAGAGCACGCAGCGTCACACTGCTAAGCATCTAATCATGGCGAGCGAAAAATAAAGCTCGCTAGCCGGCATCGATCACGCGCAGCTGACTAGCTCCGATCCATATGACGAGCTCGCTCGCTTTTCCAGCACAAGCTAACAACTGTCAAGGCTGCTGCGGCGTCAGAGTTCATACGTGATCCATCCATCTCCTGTAGTAGTCCTGTGCCTTGCAAAGACGGTTTTCTTCACCACTCGAGCATGCAAAAAATCTCCTGTAGTAGTCCTGTGCCTTGCAAAGACGGTTTTCTTCACCACTCGAGCATGCAAAAAGCCAGGAGACACCGCCCTTCTAAGCTAAGGCCAGGTCTCTCGTGCCTTTGCTTTATTCCTTGCTTGCAGCCGCAGCACAGTGCTTAATCTCCCAGGCTAGCTAGATCGGTCGTCGTCTCCAGATCGAGCTTTTATTTTTTAACCTCTCTTTTTCACCTGAAACAACCGGGTCAAGCGAAAGATTAAAAAGAAACGCGGCCTTTTGTTGCTGTCTAGTCGTTGTTAAGGCGCTTTGAGCGGGGCTCGGTTTGCTTTTCTTTTTACAATGCCCTACATCACCTTGACTAATCGACGCGTTATCTTTGGTGAGCAAGTGAGCATTCATCATTATAACTAGATTATGTTCCAAACCTATCGACAGTGCCTTGGGAGCATGTTTCCTTTCGCCAAAGAAGCCTTATTCAGCTTTCTTTTTGACTGCACCCAATGTTGCATTGCGTTGTGCATGTGTACCCTACCAGTGATTGGTAGCCTTCAGTTGGAGCCATATGACGAGGCTGTGATCACAACTTTGCAACCAATCGTTCAGAGATCCGCTTCGTTTCGCTCTCAATCTGCCGCTTTAATTGCAGTCATGGGTGGACTGTTAAGCACGCACTTTGCCTGACGAACTCGATACGGAGAAATGCAGGTTGATGTCACCTCAAGTAATCGTCTCGTGGTCATGGAGAAAGGGAAGGCGGGTCAGGTCAGCGTCCTTCGCACCACGTATCGCGTGGGGAAAAAAAAATAATGCGGCGTGGTTGTGTTACTTTGTACCCCGGCAGGTCGTTATCTCTGACATAATTAGCCCATGACAAAAAAATCAGAGATGTGTAGGTTAGCTTGAAGATTGTTGATGGGGCATTTGTTCGGTGAGCCCGTGCTTTCGACAGGCTAATCAATTGGGTCCTAGCTATAACAGTTTGGTTGACGTTTCTTTCTCCCCCTGTTTACTTCGTAGAAGAGGCAAGCACAGGTGACCAACCAGTTGTACGGTCCTCAATCTTCCTTGTATTGTTAATTATTAAAGAAAGATTTTTATTACATGTTAGTGTTCAGGACAGAAATGAATTGGTGACCTCATGCTGTACGTTTGAGATATTTTATATAGCTTTCTCTGCTCTTGTGGGGGCATATTCCAGAAGGAACCATATTCGCACAAGACGAATCAAGGTCAAATCAAAGCCGATGGGTAGGTAAATTCGCGCAGGTTGGAATGAAATCAACATCTGGTTTACAACGGTGCGTGGCACTGTTTTCAGGTCCCGTCCATGCGTCCCCGAGCAGTTTACAGGTGCTACCAACAGAGAACCCGTCCTTGTTGAAGTATGCTTCACACCAACAGGAAATGACTCGTCGTATTCCATTTCACCCCGTGAGCACTGTTCAATAGTCGCTGATGTGAACTGGACATGCTCAGTTACCCAGCAGCGTGAGTTGGATAACATCCTAGCGCTAGCTAGCCCACCTCATCATCCTTGAGAAAGTTACGGTGATTTCTCACCCGCAGCGACGGTAATTTGTTCAGTTAGTACTCAGCAGCGTGAGTTGGCTAGCAAGAGTCGTTGAGGAGGAGCTAGCCCACCTCATCATCCTTGAGAAACTTACCGGCCGTGACGGTAGTTTGTCATCCTGGCTGGTGTTGCACGGAACAGATTTTTGCCCCGGCGTTTTTCGCCTCCATTCGTTGCACGTTCCTTTCCATGTTCTAATTTCTCAATAAGTTCCGTCTGTACCACTTGGAGAACATCTTGAAGCAGAGGAATCCTACGAAGAGTCCCACATATTCACTACAAATATACTACCTCCCTTGTAAAATATAAATATTTCTAAGTTTATATAAAATGAAATTTTTTTAATTTCGATCAATAATATTTTAAAAAGTTGTTTAATTTTTAATATAAAAATATAATTTTTATGAAAGTTTATTTAACGATGAATTCCCCTGCCCATCCAAGTTTCCGTCGTAGTCGAATACGGAGTAAGCTGTGTGATGTCACCGCAGCGAAGAAATACTGTATGTTAGATACTGCTGTCCCCTGTTTTTACTCGTCGTTGACAGATTTAATGGGTGACAACGGTGTCCAGCGAGGCAGCCGCGCGCGCCCGCGGCCTCGCGCGATCCACATCACCCGGAGAACGGTCTCGGCGGGGAAGAACGCATCGCGTCTACGTACGCCGCCGCGTCGGATGCATATATCCGTCCACGCGTCCGCGTACGTACATTGACGGCGCTCGTGACGCCCGCGCAAGTCAAATCTGATGAGCTGGTCACCGAGCTAAACGCGCTCTCTGAAGCGCGGTGCAGCTGTGATCAGTGAGATAAGCACACGCTGAAGCGGCGGGCAGCTGGTCGTCACCACCTCGACCTGACCGGGTCGTTTACGCGGCGAGCGCGGTGCGCGACGTCACGCTCCGGCGTGGCGCGGCCAGGATCGCGCACCTCGGCCCTCTGCCGCGAACTGTGGCGCCACCATGGCAATAGGCAGCGTTCTGCTGCGAACGAGAACGATGGCCGCGCTTAAAATAACCTCGCGCTCCGTCACTACTGTAGCATCGCACCGGCATCGGCATCTGAGCATCTCCGGAAAAGGAGCCTTCCAAAGCTGCAGCGGAACGGCAGATGGAAGGGGAGAGATGCTGCAGCTAGCCACATGAGGAATGCTGCCTTTTGTCACCACTTGATCTCTCATGGAGATGGAGACCAATGACTGGCCACGCGAATCGGGGCCAGTACCCCCCACTTGCTTGCCGCTGCTAAACAATAAGGTGGCAACTGTTCCTGATAGAAAATACGATGGAGTTAACGGGCAGTAACGTGTTAGCCGCAGTTGTTAATAGGATGATTATTATATGTGTGTGATGTTAAGAGAGGAGCACACATCGAGGCCAGGTGAGATCCTTCGTGGGTTCTGATACGGTCATTCCGTTCTGTTTTTTTAATTTACATCTTTTGGTGGGGGGGGGGGGGGGGGTTGGAGGATAGAGACAGAGCACACATGGTTAGTGGAAATACAGAGCAACTAGAATCTAACATGGTCAAACAATTGCTCTGAAATTCACTCATTAGTAGTAGCTGGTACTACTAGTATAGTAGTATATGACAATATGTAGTAATTAATTAAACCATGGAGTGGGTACTTGCTCTTATACATAACTTATACTATCGCTCATTTATATGTTTTTATATTTATTAACCTGATAAAAAGAAGAAGAAAAACTCGCATTTCCAAAGGTAAACTAAGAAGAGAAAAAGATGCGAAGAAGAAGAGATGAGCTAGCACTATTGTTTAGTGACTTTAGTCCATGCAACGCAAGCATCTCTGAGTCTCTGACTGTTACTCCCAAAGCAGCGGCTCCTCGAGGCGCAGCTCCGCATTGACCTCCTCGACGTCGGGGAGCGGGGCCCACATGGCCGGGAAGCACCCGAACCCGTCTCGGATGTCGGGCAGCAAGTCCGGCAGGTCGAACAGCTGCCGTTCGTCCTCGACGACGCTGGACGACGACGGCGTCGCGAGCGGAGAAGCAGCGGGCGGTGGTGCCGGCAGTGTTTCCTCGGCGGCAGAATCCACCTGCGCGACGGCGTTGTTGTTAGCAGGCTCCTGTTGCGGATGGCACGGCGCCGTCGTCGCGGCGGTCTCAGGGTCCGTCGTGAACGCGGCGGCCAATGCGGCGGCGGCCTGCACGTCCTTGGGCGCCGCGGACGCGGCGTGCGGGAGCACCCCGGCGAGGTCCGGGAAGTTGAGGTGCGCAGCGCGGCCCTTGATGGCGAGCGCGGCGACGTCGTGCGCGCGCGCGGCCATCTCGGCGGTGGGGAACGTGCCGAGCCAGATGCGCGACTTCTTGCGGGGCTCGCGGATCTCCGAGACCCACTTGCCCCACGCCCGCATCCGCACGCCGCGGTACGTCGGGTGCTTCCCCTCGCTGCTACGCTTCCTCTTCTTCGCCATCGCCTTCACCGCGCACCCTTCCTCCTCCTCTTCGTCCTCACCACCGGCCTCGGCCTCAGCCTCCGCCGCCTGCCGCTTCCGTGGGGCGGGAGTGGCATTGGCCTCCGCCGGCGACGCCGGCGAGGACGACGAGTCCGTGACCGTGGAGGAGCATGAGGCCGTGGAGCTGGCGGTACACGACGAGGTGGTGGCGGAGGAAGAGGAGGAGGTTTCTTGGAGCTCCTGAACCATGGCTACCTCTCGAGCTGTGCGCAGTGCGCGCACGAGGATGAGGGGATGATGAGGAAGGACCAAAGGAGTATGGGTTGCTACTCCTTGGAGTGGTAGTGCCTCTGTTTGTATGTGGAGTGAGGCCTCTCCCTTTTTATGTGCGAAATGAAGGGTAACTTGAACTTTGACCTTTTTATTTTATTCAAATTTTTTTAATAAATATCATATATTTTGTTATAATTTGATTTATTATTAGAGCTTAAAATTTTTTATATTTAAAACTAATTTTTTGAATAAGATAAATAGTGAAAGTTGAAATTTAAAGTCAACGACGACATAGCGGGAGTATGTATATATGGGAGTATGTATATATGCTAGGTAACCCCAGGTGTTCCACTGTTTTTGCTTTTGCTTCACGTGTGATAGCTTGTATCGTATGGTTTGCTGATTGCTTGCACTGTTGAATTCATGTACAGAAGAGTCTTAAATGGCGTGTTAAGCTTTGTGGTACAAGGGGAGTAGTTAGCTAAAACAGATTAGCGCGGATGCTCATGACTTGTTTTATTTCTTGACTAGCTACGCATTGTAAATACATGGAAAGTAATTGATGGATACATCTTTAAATCTATGGCACATTCACGTAATATCGTTTCTTATACGCTCGGTTTCCTTATTGATATTGCTATCCATCATTGTTTCTAATAGGATTTGCTTTTTGGTACTACATGTGACATCACATATTAATGATGCTTCTTATTCATTTCACAAGACTACAGATAGTTTATGAATATTATCATAAAACTACAGATTTAAACTATAGTTTTAGAAAATTACAGATTTGCTACAGTAAATTTCAGACATATTGCATAATATCTGTAGTTTTGTAATAATAGTATAAAATCTGTAGTTTTATGATAAATTAGACACAAAATCTGTAGTTTTATGATAAATTTGATCTAAAATCTGTAATTTTCTAAAATTATAGCTTAAATCTGTAGTTATACGATAATTTTGATAAAATACATGTAGTTTTGTGAAATTTACTCATTTTGTATTGAAGTATAAAAACAGTGTCCCTGCTACATAGTTCAATATTTTTTTTATAAACTTACTTAAGATCCTACATAGGTATTGATTTTTTTAAAAATATTTTAATAGAAAATCATATTTGAATTAGCAGCAGAGCACCAGGGAACGGAGGATCAGAGTAGCTTGTATAATTTAACCCACCTCCATGATAAGATGGTTTGTTGCCTGTTGCTCCATTGAAGTTAAGGAGTGGTACCTCGGTTTACATATTGTGCGCAGGCCGTTTATGAGTGTCACTTCCAGGATGGGGAAAGAAGAAAAACATTACTTGTGGAGAGCAAGAATACCGTGGGCTTTATACAGGCGCCCCAGGGGAATTGTCCACGTTGTTTGCTTCCTCTGTTTCCTTCCACTTGAGCTGTAATTTCATTGCTTGTACAGCTGAAACAGAATGACAAAAAGGGAGTGTTAACTTGTCGCGCCGAGAATCATCACGGCGCAATTCCAGTGGTTGGAGCTAGGACAATAAGTTGGTGCCGCGAAAGACATTTACGTTCTGTGAACTTCCGTGCTATGTTATTACCCATCACAAAAGATGGAGTGTCTTGCAGGAATCATGTATCATTTGCTTGTGCAAAGAAAGAAAAGAGAGACGTTACAATGGGGCACTACGCGGTGCAAGCACCATGGGGAACATATTCGCACCAGGAGAGGACAGCGATCATTTCGTATCCGCTGTACAAGGTGATGGGATGGGCCCATGCAGAGAAGAATAAGTAGGCTAGGCAGTACAACTATCGGTGCCAAACGCCTTTCACAACTCTTATCTTTCGTTTCATATCTTTCTACTCGACGTGATCAAAATGCCATCACCATCTAATCACTGGCACCAATCGAGCGGGAAAAAAAATGGCACCAAAAAGACAAAATCACTGACAGATGGGCCCGGGTGACACCGTGGGCTGCTGGACACCCCGATGCTCTGTTCCTTTCAGCGCCCTCCTGGTGTCGTGCTGGTGACACACAACACATCCCAAGCCCAGCCAGGCACCGCCAGTGGAGCTCACCACAGCCAGCCAGTGGAACGCCGCTCAGGTCGATAATGTGTTGCGCCACTGCGGGGTCACCGATTTACAACTCAAAACCACCCTTCGTCCCGGCAGAGGATCGATCGGACTGAGCTGCAAAGGTGGATGCGGCCGCGACTTGCACTTGCAGCATGCAGGCAAGGTTAAGCCGGGGCATGTGAAAACGGGCGACCCGTCGCGCAAGTGGCAAAGCGCGGCCCGGCGAGCATGCAGGTCCTGCGAAGCAAAGCATATGGCCGGCTAAGCACGTCGCCGGCGGATTGGGGCACATGGATTTGCTTTGCCCACTGGACCCACTGGGAACGCCCGCCCCTTCTGTTCCCTTGGATTTTTGCTGCGGACAACGCGGCCATGATTGGGACTTTGGGAGGAGGCGTCATTGGATTCCCGGAAACGGCGTATTTTATGAGCACGGCTGGACTCCGGTCGCGGCTGGCGAGATAGCGCCACATGCGGGGGAGATCCTGCCGTTCCGGTTTCGTTAACTCGACTCGATCGAGCCTGCATGCTCGCTCCCGGTGTTCACCTGCTGGTGCTCGCGTCGCGGCCGTCCTACCCGGGCCAGTCGATGGACTGACTCCCAACAGTGTGTGCGTGACGCGACCTGGAACGCGCTTGGTGGGGTGCGGCATGTGGGGTGGAGCCCGTGTAGCTGTTCCGACAACGCCATGCCGTTTCGGTTTCACCCTGCTGCGTGATTTGCGCGGCGAGGGCACGTTGGGAGGAAATAACGAAAACGAGACGGGTCGACGTCGCCAGGGCCACGACATGTCGAGCGCGACGCGTTGGTTGACGCAGCGCGGCTGGCGGCCGGTTCATGGCGCGCCGGTGCGGGTAACAGCAGCGGAGCGCCAGGGGACGGATGGATCGGTGTGGGTGGACGGCGGCATGTGCCGGCTGTATCGACCGCCCGTTCCATGGCGCCGCGCTTGCTCCCCATGTGCACCGGGCACGTTCCTCGCTCTCCCGGCAGCTCGACGCCGCGCGTCGTGGTGCGCCTGGCCCACGGAGCGCGCGGTCGTTCTCGCTCGCTCGATCGCTTACTGCGCGGCAGGATTCGGTCCAATCGTCTCGCGACATGACGCTACCCTGGGTGGAACATACGCGCCACTGATGATCTGGACGCATTTCTCGCTGGGTTCAGAAACGCTGTGACCCTAACGATGCCCGCGTCCGCTGGCCACTGCCGCCGGCGCCCTCTCTCCCCGTCCTGACCATTGCGTCCACGGACGTATCAGCCACTGTTACCGGCCAATAACCACTCGACGTAGGTACGGAATAGGACTCAATCGCTTCGTCCACCCCCGACCCGAGCGGGTGCGGTTATGGCCAGTTTCGCCTTCTCCCTGCGCCGCCGTTTCGTGCGTAGCGACTCACTGGCGGTACTCCTCCTTCCCGGTCCACGTCGACCGTGCTCCGCCATTACCTCGCTGCAGAAGGGTGGCGGCCTCGTAGCACGGCTGGTTGTTGCGTGTTTTACTACAGCTCCACACCAGCGTCGCGGTAAGCAATCCTTTTTCCGGCCTGCACGTCTTTACTTTCCCTGGCGTCCTCTCTTCAATGAACACCACCGGGACGACGGTACCGTACAGCCCGCGACGTCGTACCACGATCGCGGCACCCCACGAAACGGAGAGCGCAGGGAAAAGAAAAGGCCGCGCGACGTGGAAAAGTCTCTCCGATGCCTTGCAGGCTTCTCAAGGAACGCACTCATGCATCGCCGTGCGCGTGGCGCGCGTAGGTAGGATTGGCTCTGTGTTACGGGCGTGGCGGCGGTACCTTACCGTACCGGTCTTTACTCCCATCGTACCCGTGATAATTGGAAGCTTCGGTGGTTGGGTGTCTCGTTCTTACACGCGAGACTCGCCGCGACGCAACAGGGCTCGAATACTATAGGAGGACGCTAGTAGGAGTAGCAGAGATGACACTGCTAACGCATGAAACTTTGCTGTGTTGCTTCTGCTTTGCTTTATGGTACTCTCTACATTTTTAAATTAATGTCGTGACACTGTTGATTTTTAATATTTTATTTTATTAAAAAATTAGTGCAAATTTATAAAATTATAAGTTGTGTTTCAAATTTTTTAATGATAAAATAAATTATAATAAAATATATGATATTTATCATATTTTTAATCAAAATGGATGTTAAAGATTAACAACGATATCAATTTAAAAATGGAGGAAGTATTTATTTATTATATAGGGATGATAAATAATTGTGTATCTTTTGCAACTTTTGTTTTGCTTATAAAAGTTTTGTGGCATTTGCAAATATAAATTATTATATTATTTCTTTTGAGAGTAGAAAAAAAATCAGATTGTATGGAAAATGGTTACACTTTATTGCGCAGGCCCAAACTTAAAATTGTTGGCCCCGGTTACGAATAAGGCCATCTGATTAGCTCTCAGATGCACTAACAATGGGCCTTTCTTTTAGTAAATTCTCATATGGGCCTTTGTTTAATGGACCGTTAGCCCATTAAACACCGGTCCTCGAGCAGGGAGCCTAGTTTTTCGGCCAAGTGGTCCAACTTTTGAGACGATCGAGCGACCCGTTTGTAGCTCTGGAGGGCCCACTTCCCAGTGCCCACACTGGCTCAGTCCTTCACCCTCCCTTGGCTACCAAACCATACCATTTCTACTTGCAGTGGCCGCCCGCGGCACGTCTTCGTGTCCGCTCTCTGCTCTGCTCTACTCGTATGCGCCACCCCAGTTGCCCGTTCAACAAAATGGCACATTTGGATGCGCTGGTGGACGCCGCACTCGCAAGGTTGGCGTACAGGAGCCTGCTGCGTGTCACGCCCTTTCGCTCGTGCCAAAGCCCATGGCCCCGCGGGCCTTTCGGACCCGGGCCTTGGAGTTGTGCAGCCGTCGAGATCTACCTTGACCATTAAACACCGGGCCACACTCCAGGAATGGCTCGCTGAAGATCCGTGCCAAGCGTCCTTCCACGCTCTCTCTATCGGGGTATTTGAATGCACTATGCACGTAGGCAGCTCAAGATTATGGCATGGGACCTGGAGACTCTGCGTTGATCTGCGTGTATATTATACACTTATCACAAATTGGTGGAGAAATCACAAAAGAGGTCTGATTTCGTGTTCAAAGTTTGAATATGTCATTTCTCTAGCTCCCATCCTTACTGTATGACAATTCCACATGATTGCCTTCTTTGCCAAACAATTTTTTTCTGCCAACATGGCAGTGATGACTGCCCTAGGGAGCATCACGTCTCTTTTGGCGTCTGGGAGAAAACCTGCAGCAGATGAGAGAATTGCGATTTTCTCAGATCCTCTGAACCATGCTCAATGTTTTCAATTTATCCAGTGGCCTAATCGTGCAGTGGGACCGACCAAGCAACGACTAGGATGACTTGTCAACCCTGGTCAGTCCTGATAATCCATATGTCGTCGAGTGTATTATATAGTATATACATAATAAAGCAAAAAGAAGGGTATGAAAAAGAAGGAATACCAAATTCTGCAGTCCAAGATGCAATTGCAGCAAGACAATGAGGCAAAAGTTTAGAAAAAGAAAAGGGAATGCAAATCAAGATGTAAGAGGAGCAAGACAATGGTGGCAGACTAATCAACAGAGGAGAAGCTCATCCTGAAGGAGCAATCAACAATGAAACCCTTTCTCAAATCAAACTTAGAGTCGAGGGAGCAAGTGCGCGGTGCAGTGAGGGCAGAGGTGGAGGCAGGCTTTAGGGACGGTGAAGAACGACATCAACAAGGAGAGAGGGGCAACACAGTGGTAGGCTTGAGAGTTGGAGGTGGCGGGCTCTAGGCATGAGCGCAGTGGTGGCGGAAGGGTCACGCATGAGGGCAGCAGCAGCGGAAGGATATATCTAGGCTGGGCAGTGTTGTGAGGGCGTGGGAGATACTAACCCTAGCAGGGCTAAGTTTCTGTTGGAAATAATCACACTTTAGTAATGATTAAATTAATTACAATAATTAGAAAAAGATTAATTACAGTAGGAACATGGATACTACGGTGATGCATACGAGCACTGTGATTTAGATGTGCCGAAGCAAACGTGATCCCTTCGGTGCTTAGTAACTTGATGAACATGAAAAATAGAAATATATAGATGAAAGGCATTCTTACAGTGAGCTTCTCGGCACAAGTTGTTGCGCAAATAGTAGACGAATGAGACCATCGATGTAAGGCACAAGTGATTGCGTAAATAGCAGATGAATGAGACCGTCGATGTAGGTCTAACAGACAACCAGCGACAGAGAGGAATCATATGACCGATGACGAAAGGAAAGTAGATGAACAATGAGCAGTCATGAAGGTTCTTTCCAAAAACTTTATATAACCTCTATCTCGTGCAGGAATATGAGGGGACGTGGGTTTTAGAGACCTGCTCGCCTGACGCCGATGACACATCGATGATAGGTGAGAAAGACAGAGCAGTGCAACACTTAAAAGAGAGGATAAGGATGAAAATTATTGTGTTTTCTGGACAATGTCTCACCCCTCCTACACAACTCTGTCCATGCATATGGTAACCAACTAGCTCATACATATAATGTATAATACCATATATATGGTCACCAATCAGCTAGTAACAATCATTTATACGAATATAGTACCTAGTCAGCAAGTAACTACCATTTATATGAAGCGCAATCAATTTAGAAGAACGTATCAACCATCATTAACTTGAGAATAATTGCTTATCAAAAAATTGATCAGGTAATATTCTTCATGCATGTGTGAGTGTGCGGAGCTTTAGATTTATATGGAATTATTACTTGAGATAGATCTCAAATTTTTTAACAGTCTTAGCCCATTTAAAGCCAAGCAAGATAGAGGTAGCAGTAGGCTGGTCGTTCCACCTCCAAATCAGATGACTTCTCATGGTTAAATGATGACTAATTGGATGAACATATGATAAGTTGGATCAATCAGGTCTTTACCACTAGTCGAACTCAGAATCGACTAGGTTGACTAATCATGATTCATCAGACAACTTGAAAACACTAACTATACTTCAATTATTGATGGGTCTCACCTTGTGAAGCGACAATCACTACTAGAAAAACGGTTTCCGCAGCGAATTTAAACACGTGTACGCATTTAAATAGTCCACCTATATTAAAAGGCTTAATACAGTTAAATCTCTTAAGGCTTTGTTTGACACAGTTTATTTTTCGCTTATTTAAAAAATAAACAGAAGCTGTGTTAA
>BCLH01002513.1:6897-17045 GCA_001602315.1 Zoysia pacifica | reverse complement strand
GAGCCGCCGACGCACCGCCCATCGAAGACCTCGCAGCGCCGCCCGTCGAATCCTGGCGCTCAGCCTCGCCCACAGCTCGGCCGCGCGCGGAGCCCCCTTGCACCGCCACCTGCCGACGCCGTCCCCCTCACCGCTGCCGTCGAGGTCCCCCGCCGCCGGGGGCACGGAGGCCTGCGGAAGCCCGGGCGCGGCGACGCCTCGTCTGCCCACCCCATCGGCGGCGACGCCTCGTCTGCCCAATCAAGCAAGAAACGTCACATGAATGCGAGGACATGCATTTCGACTGCCGCGCGGCGAGACGTCCGGTGTACCTGCAGGTTGGCGTAGACGGAGCCGCGGCACGAGAACTCGAAGACGAGGTAGAGGTCGCAGTCGACGCAGCAGCCGAGGAGAGCGCACAAGTTGGGGTGCCGCGCGTGCCCCACCGTGCCCCGCTCCGCCAGGAAGTCGCGCTCCCGCCGCTGGCACGCCGACGCGCCCATCAGCCGTTTCATCTCTCGATAATGCCGAGGGTGCAGGAGGCATGGTCGCGGCGGGATCAGGATCCTCGGCAGTCGTACGGATGAGCAGTCGGGTTCCGCGACGTTCGATGCCTCGGCTCCGATCGGACGGCTCGTCAGCGTCAGTTTGACCCGACTGGAAGGAAGGGTGCTCACGTACCATTTTCTAATGAATTTTTTTTTCTCATCTCAGAATAAAAAATTGATTTTCTGCTGTTTAAAAAATTCATAAAACTTTTTAGTGAAACTAAAAAAATATGTAACCATACAAATTATAAAATTTACATTGTGCTGGAAAGAGAGGTGTAATTGGTAAGAGAGAAGAAAACTACTGACAAGCGAGAAAGACCTGCTGAAAATTGAGAATGCTGAAAATTGAGAAATTTATGTTTGAAAAAGATAAAAATGATTGGTAAGTGAGAAAGACGTATTAAAAATAGAGAAAATTAACTAGTAAGCGAGAAATATGTATTAGAAAAAGAAAAATATGCCTTTCTCATTTTTTAATCAATTTTCTTTTTTTCTCTCTCTTTTCAATATACTCTTTTCGGTTCAGAAAGAAAGTTATTTTGTACAATGATATGATATTTAAAATATAATATTGTCTTCTATTTTTTATAAAAATATTTATTAAAAATAACATATTTATACTTTTATGAAAGTACTTTTGAAAGATAAATCTCATCATATAATTTTTATATTTCTAAACTTAACAAGTTAAAAATTATTTGTAATTTATATTTTTAATGTTTAACTAAACATTATTATCCAAAACGGTATTTTTTTAATCGGAGAGAGTACATTTCTCTTTTCGTAATACAATCTTCTCACTTCTAAATGTAAATTTTATAATTTGTATGGTTACATATTTTTTTAGTTTCACTAAAAAGTTTTATGAATTTTTTAAGCAGCAGAAAATCAATTTTTTTATTCTGAGAAAAAAATTCATTAGAAAATGGTACGTGAGCACCCTTCCTTTCAGTCGGGTCAAACTGACGCTGCCGAGGCATCGAACGTCGCGGAAACCGACTGCTCCTCCGACTGCTCATCCGTACGACTGCCGAAATTCATAAAAGAGAGTGGGACAGGCTGTCCACCGACGGAGTGGGTGGTTTTAATCGGTCGGGCACAGGGAAAGGCTGTCCACCGCGGGCAACTCTTTCAAAAAATTTTACTCGACTGCTGGCGGCTCAAACTAACAACCGCCTGCACTTAATATTAGTAGTTCAGCCGATTTTTTTAAAAAGTCGGTTGTATTAATAAAAATAATATTAATGCAAACAGCTTTTTTTTAAAAATCAATCTTGCATTAATTTATTTTTACAGACCGTGGATCTACTTTTTTATTAGTACAGACAAAAAAAAATTAAAAACCGTTTGTACTCTGTGTCGACATAAACTTTTTTTTAAGTAGTGAATAAGAAGCAGTAGTATTTATCGACAACGGAAGAAATTTTGTGACACCAGTGCTATATGGCATCAAGTTTTAAATTAGTTTATGTGATATAATGAGTAGTTATTATAAACACTGATGAGTAATGTTGATATCCGGTGCAGCAAAGGTTTTTTCGTTGGTCTACAAGCACATATACTATTTTGATTTTTTCTGTACGTTTCTTTTTTCAATTTGTAGTCACAGTATAAAACACATTAACGACATTTTTAATTTATATAGCTATGTTTTAATTAACAGATGCAGGTCCAGTTGGTCGTTGGATAAGAAAGTCGTTGTCACAGATCGGTTCACAGATTGGCGAGTCAGCATTGCACAACCTTTAATTTTGGCTCATACTACTAACAGTTTTTTCTTATATATATGTATATTATCATACTCCATACTGAAAGCCTCTTTTTACTTGTAAAGTGCAGCCTGTTCACCATGGATGGTGATTCCGCTCCATTTCCTCAACTTATCAAATTATGAATGAAGTATGGATTTTTGTTGGTCATCTGTGATGTTAGTATTTTTTTTCTCTTCTAAGTACATTTGTATAGATATTGATGGTAATAAAATTATGTTTGCGACTTCAACTTTTAAGGCACATGGAACATTTGTTTGTGGTGAGAAGGGTGGTGCTGCACCTGAGCTGTTTGAATGTGAAAATGGCATTGACATATCTGTTGGCACGTTAAGCAAGGCTGCTGTTGGTAGGGATTCATATTCTCTGTCTTTGCCCTTCTATAATCAACTTTATTGTACTTAATTTTATCTATTTATTACATAATCAATGCTCTATAATTTAGAATTATTTTTTACTTAAATTATACTAATTTATTTAAAAAGCAAGACTACGAATCATGCAGTCATTACTCAACGTTGATTATATAATGAGTGGTTAGGATCAAGTATGATAAAATTTGTCTTAAAAAAAAACAGAGGATACGAATCCGTTGCCAGGGTGGTTTTGTTGCATGTAGGTAATATTCTTATGCCATGATATTTTTTGTTTCTAACGTAAATCTGGCTCACTTTGCATTCCAAACTTGCACAGGCAAAGCTAGAGGGAAGGTGTTGTGCCAGTGTAATAAAATATAGAAACATGTCTGACAGTGGCCACGTTGAGCCTCCCTGTGCAGCTGGCACCAGAGTAGGAAAAAAACTACTCTACTCTTAAGTTGCTCATTTTGACCAGCTAGAATTTCTTGACAAATTAGGTTCTGTCCTGTGCACCACCATCAAATTCTTCCTAGCTTCGCTAGTCTTGTCAGGCAATATCCAACTTGTATTGATATTAGGAATAATTTCATCTGCTATCACTTTAAATGTACTTTACATGATGTGATCTTAGATATTTTAAATATAAAATACTTTATTTTATTAGTCTTTGAATCAGTCGCACAACAAAATTTACAATAAGGTATATCACAAGTACAATAAAACTTTAACTACTGAACATAGCAACTAGGAATTATATAGAACTGCAAAGAAAAAATTATAAAATATGGGCATTGATTCATGATGTTACAATCTATAAGTAGGATTATTAGATAAGACAAAGCACGGTTCTGCTTGTTTATTCACTTGTACATGATGACCGGTCCAGCTAAGCTCTGACTGTAACATGTCATTTGTAGCATAGTAGGTAAATGCATCAGGCGGAGCGGATGAGCTTGGAGCTTGGGACATAGACCCTAGCCCAGAGGTGTTTGCCTTTGATCATAAACCTGGCAGTCTGCTGACCACCCAGAACCACCGGAATCATGGCCGCGCTTCGCATCACCACTCGTCCGTACACTGGTACCTCGCCTGGCTGCACCTTCTCCACCATCACCGACTCCACGCATGGCCCGAACACCCTGCAAACTCACGAGCAACATTACCATCCTACGTACTGGATACAACCATTGGTATCAAGTTGAAGCAATCACTGTTAACAAATTTAATATTAGGAATATATCAATTGTGCAATGCAATAATTTAAAATTTTTGGAGCATACATGCCTAAATAGGAATATCCGATTGTTATATCTGATTTCGGCCCACTGCCACGGTACATGACATTGTGCTCACGAGTTAATTATGCTATTCGTAAAAAAAGTAGCATGATACATGTTTCTCCTGCCTCCGCAACATCTGACTAATTTAAGTGTTTTGTATGCGTCATTTCTCTTCATTGTTTATGCTATTTATAAGGTCACAAATTTACTAATGTAAGCTCGGGCTACTTTCCAATATCGGGTTGTTAATTCAATTTTAGATCGTCCTATAAATAGTTGATGTGCACTCACCAGCCGCGAACGCGGCGAGTTTGTGAGTGAGGATTGTTGCCCAAGAACATGCACATCCACCACGTTTAAGATGGACGAGGGGAGAAGAGGACTTACGAGTTGAAGAACTCCAGGATATCATCCCTATGGACCGGGTAGCCTTTGGAGAAAGTGATGAACAGCGACCTGTAGTCCTCCGGCAGAGTACTCTGCTCCAACATAGGAACCCATGGCGAAGCCATTGGGTTCAGAGTCGGCAATGGCATCGGTGTGGCGGCACACCAAGGCATGCTCATCATCAGCGGTGCACCATGGGCAGGCGGCCGCACCATTTGTGGGGCGGTGAGGCCCGGCGAGGCCATCATCAACAGCTCAGCATGTTCTTCCGGTGAGTTCAATATCATCGGGACGTTGCATCCAGGCGAATGCATGGGCAGTGGGACAGAGCGGTCAGGTGAGCTTATCATCAGAGGGGTGCTGCGGCCCGGTGAGCTCATCATCAGTGTGGCCGCGCTGTCATAAGGAGAGCTGATTTGTGCTGGAGCAGCGGCGCGTGCTCCACTCGTGTTGCCGGCAGGCACATGAGTCGCGGCGTTGCCAACGCAAACGATGAGGGAGATAGTCTTGTACATGTAGGTGACACCTTTCAAGACATTTTCACGGCGATCGGCGAAGTAGCCCACGTCATCGATGGGCTCAGCCAGGAAGGCTTTGGTGCAGGGCAGGCTTGTGATGCTGCTGTCGCCGCCATCCTGTCTCCCCCCCGCAAGGCAGCGGAGACACGCGACCGCCTCCTCGACTAACCTCAGCACAACGGGTCCTGGCATCGCGTAGGCTCGACGCACGAAGTTGTGGTGACCAGCCGACTCGAGCCAGAGCCAGAAGGCGATCACCCACCTCATGATGGTCGGGTCCTGGGCAAGGTCGTGCACCAACCTGTGGAAGAAGGCGCCTTCTCGCTTGTGGAAGCTGCGGATCAGATCCTCCTTGCTCACGAGCCCAGCCATGGTGGTGGAACGACGATGATCGAGCTCCCTACCTTAGAAAAAAAAAAGGATGTCAACAATGCCGACGTGCACGCGACATGCTCATCGGAAGGATCACAAAGCCTCAGGCGAAAGAGCATGTTATTTGTGTGAATAGCGCAAGTCCCTCATGTTCACTTCAACCACCGAGGGAAAAGCAAGCATAAGTCAAAAGTTCTAGTTGCATGGTGGCTATGAGACAAATCGGGTGCGTGGGAGAGCATCCATAGTGGCTACAAGACAAAGCGGACGAGCGGGAGAGCGTGCATGCGTGGTGGCTACGAGACAAAACTGGCGCGCGGGAGAGCATGCATGGAGTTGGCGGACACACGGGATCTCAGATGCTCCCCGGCCACGCCATCTCGCCGCCTGTTCGACGAAATGACGCTGTGGAACAGCCGGTCCTCATGGACCCCGCGGTCGCTTGGCAACTGCGAGAAGACGCCAGGCAGGGAAGACCTTGCCGCAGCGCGCGTGCCTGGCCGGGAAATGCGTACCTTTTTGGCGCTCCATGATGGCCATCGTCGGGGTCACGTTCATGGGGATATCTGAACCCGCAAAAGAGCATCGAAGCAAGGGATAACTGAGGGAAAAGAAAGCACAAGTCCAAAGAATTCCGTGTCTTCCTACGTGGCGGCTACAAGAGATAAGGCTGTACACCAGAAAGCGTGCATGGTTGTTGCTTCGTGGTGTCTACGAGCGAGAAAGCCCAGGCTGCACACCAGAGAGCGTGCATGGCGTTTCAGGCCCGGGGAAACACCAGGGAGCGTGCACATTGCTGTGTGCACGTCTATGTTACAATGTACCTACCCAGCCCTGTGCCTCGATCACATGACTGTCTCAGCAATAACCTTCGAGTTTGACGACGTGGGGTTAACCTCTTGTCATTAACTTTGTGCGTGTTGGTATGTTTCTGATTTGGTAATATCTTAGTTACTACAAAATTCTTTTTATGCAGTTTTAGATTTTTTTCTAGTACGTTTTCATTTGGACGTTTTTCAGTTGCATGTAGAGCTCTCCGTGCTGTTGGATCAAAGTAGGAGGTGAGGGACCTTAATAGATCCAACGGTGATCGTGATCTGAGCAGCGTCCAACGGAGTTATATAGGACCCAGTTACTATGAAATTTTCTTCCGGTTCCGGCCCACTGGCTTGTGGGATAAAAACATTTCCATTGCCTAAATGTTCTGGACCTTAATTAGTGACGAAGGGATCTCCCAAATTAATGTTTGATCAACAAAAGCAAGTACGACGCTTTTTTTTCCTCAAAAGCAAGAGATATACTTAGGACTGCATTATAGGAAAAAAAAAGTTACTGCATACTATATTCCTGATGGTTCACGTTCATACTAGGGAGGAAATTCCATCTCTGACGAGGAAACGGAGGCATTTTCAAATTTGAAAACTATAGGTATTGCAAGTCACCACCCAAGCTGTTTTCGTGCGTTGTATCCAGTAAATTAAAGACACGTTTTAATTGAACAAGTAAACAAACTTGGCTGGTAGTAATTTCCAATACTGTAACACACTAGCACTTCTTGGGTTACAGTTCATCCATCTCCAGGCTAGCGGAATCTGCTGTCAGTTGCCTGCCTGTACGTTCTTCCTTCCCACGCTGCCTTCAAGTTCGAGTAATCCAAGCCTCTTTCGTTTGTTGACACTTTTTTTTGGCCACACACCAATAGCATTAGGTTGTGCGGATCGCAACAGATCAGATCGACGAGAGAAGAAGTAGGTATCACTATTTCACTTTGAAAGACAGTTAAATTTACGAGCAAACATGCAAAGTAGTAGACAAGACACTTTTATAGCAAATAATAACTAATTTACGAGCAAACTAACAAAGACTGTTGAATCTCTCGCTCGGAAGGGACCCCGTCTGGACGTGAGCATTGTCGGACTTGCCCTAGGTCGGCCGGCAGGCTTTACGACTTTATATATGGTCGTAGAGACCGGTAGATGAACAATATAGAGAGTTAGAAAATAATTAGAGTTTATAGAGATAAAAAGTAAAGGGCACTTAGTAGAAATGATTGAGTTAACTGCTCAATCAGCCTTAGGTCTTTTTATACAGAGGTGGAGTGGTCTTACTCCGTGTAGCCATAAATCTTTTTAATTAGGAAACAAATTAACTCTGATTTATTGTAAAAACTATCAAAAAACAGACTTAGATACTAGGTACACTGATTTTGAGCCGGACGCTTCGGTACGGACATTCTGACACAATGTCGAACACTCTGAAGATATAAAATGCGGTTCGAGAAAGAGGTCCGCCGAAGTCTCAGGCTCTGAGATACATTGCCAGACACTCTGGGGGTTCAAAAATACGGTTCCAACAAGAGGTCTGTCGGAGTCTTTGGCCCTATCGCAGTAATTTTTATTAAGTCTGTGATTTTCTTGTCCGAGCTCCGATTTAAGTGATCCATATATCCGTTTTAATCGTCTCAGCGAGGGCTACGTTTTGGAACCTTCAAATTATGGATTTGGCTTCATATTCATGTTTTTAAGCACTTTTTTCCTTCTTTAGTAGAATTTAGCTAAACTCTTTGAAAATATCTTGCACGTCCAGAAAAATATGTTGAAAAATAATTTTTGTGAAATAACTATTACCAGCTAAAATTTAGACATCTCCTACTATATTCAGCTTGTCAGTGATGGTGAGGAACAACACTTCATTGTCGTGGGTTGTGGACGAGGCATATGTCATGCACAACACCAGTCTAGAAAGCGAACTTGGCTGCTTGCAATGGTGCATGCGGCCTTCTCTTTCCCTCAACAACAAATGTGAGCAACTTATTCCCACAGATCTAGTCATTTTGCCGAGCATTGTTACTTTGGTTGATGGCCTTGGATTTCTTGGAGGTCCACTACACTATGGTTCACTATTAGCAACTTATCGTCAATCGCTAAAAGGCCCTTTAATGACTTATCATTGGTCGGTAAAGACCTTTACCGACCCATAATGTTATTCGGTATAAGTGACGTCGGTAAAAGTTTTATCGACCGACATCTTTTTACCGACATATCATCGATTGGTAAAGCCAAACAATTACCGACCCATCGTACATCGCTACTAATGGAATTACCGACTCACAGTTCGATGCCATCGATTGAAATAATCAAAAAACATACCTATTATAATATTGATCCATAAATAATTATCCATGGACAATTACACCTCTGTACACATCATATTCAACATGCACAGGAAACATGCATAATGACACTGAACAATTTATAACAATTAATTTAATTAAAATCACATTCATATGTTAGTGATTACAAACTCTTGTCACAAGCCAACAAAAAGAGGACATACAAGATGTCAAAAGGCAATATGATGCCAAGCGAAATACTAATGATAGTTGAAAGCACCTAACTAGGTTCTACTACAAAGCAAGACTTTCTTTACAGATATAAACCCCTATTCCATGTTGAATGCATCCATCAAAATCAACTTCAGTTCCCATAGCATGCATCCATCAATCACCTAAAATTTCGAGTCTTGAATTCCTGTTAGCAGATGAAGTCAGACATTGATACGGAAGTAATAGTCACAGGCAGATCTGTGTATAAGAGTTGATGTGCTTACATGGGTAGTTAAGGCAATATCACGTCATAGGAGTAGAGGAGCTCTTCCATCACCCTCATGTGCAATGTTCAAAGGGTTAGGGATAAACTGGAGCTAACAATGGGCTGCAGAAATAGAGCAAAATAGAGGAGCTCTTCCAGCAACTTCAGTAAACACATAATTCCAGGAAGTGTGAAGCGAAAATTGTTAAAATAGCATTAGGCCAAACTAAGACAGAGAGCCCAAGAGCCAAGACATATAAAAGTAACACAAACAAGCTAATATATTTATTAACTGAAAGAGCTATGAAAGTAATATGAACTGTATTCTTACAGTGAGCTGGTGTTGGAGCAGCTTCTAGAGACCTCAAACAAAATAAAATGGTTGCTTTGCATAAAATTGCTAATTGCTGTGAAAGCACATCCGTATGTTTCACTGGAAGCCAACATTTTAAACAAGCATTGCAGGGATGCGGAGGGAGAAGATCTAGGAGGAAGAAGAGAACCTGCTTGCCGAGATGCAGATTCGTGTTGGTAGAGGCCGGCACCTAGGGTGGTGAGGGAGCCGAATCTGCGGCCGCGCGCACAAGGTGTGGGACTGCCGGCGCGGGGCAGCTGCATGCCGGGGTGGGTGGCGGCTGGTGCAGGACAGCTTCTCGCTGGGCTGGGGCGGGGTGTTAGAAATTGATCTCCACCCGTTTTGGTCTAACGGCCTAAATGGGTCCTTCACCTAATTGCACCCTGATCGGGGGCGCCCAGCCATTATGGCTGGTGGGTCTCTGTCGCCAGCGTCACAATAAATAGAGGTGGTGGCTAGAGTTCGTCCGTACCGCCATACCCCACTGACAAACCCTAAACTCGATCTGTGAGGGGGCGCTGTGCCGACGAGAAGCACCACCGCCACGACAACCGCCGTCACCGAGAGATCGACCACGTCGCCGTAACTTCTACGCCACTACCCTCTCCATCGACCGACGCTGCCCTAGCGCAGAGGACCGCACCGACAAAAGGCAGATAGCCGTATCGTCTTCCACGACTCCGACAACCGGATCCAAAGGTATTGACCATCTCCGAACCACAGAGTTATTCCCGACACGAGACTCGGATCTACACTCTTAGATATCGAAAAAAGATAACAACATTGGTATAGGAGCCAGATCTAAGAGTGGATTCCGATGAGTGTGGAAAAACTCATCGGAACCTTATCTGCGAGTAAAGATCAACAAAAAAAAATTGTAGCCGTCGGCTACACTGTGGCGAAAGCCTTCGGGCTCCGCAAAAGAACCGCGAAAAAGAAAGAAAAAGAAAAAGAAAAGTCGCAGCCGCGAGAGAGCGATAAAAAAAGG
>BCLH01002512.1:2555-38843 GCA_001602315.1 Zoysia pacifica | reverse complement strand
GTCGATGAGACCGGCGGCGGCCATGTCCATGAGGGCGTCGGCAAGGAGGTCCCAGAGGTAGCAGTCGTGGGCGGTGGGGCAGGCGGTCCTCCTGGCGACGAAGGTGGCGATTACCAGGCCGCCTCATCTCCGGCGAGCGGCAGTGTAGGAAGTTGGAGAAGTCGGTGTGGAACTGCGCGGCGTACGCGTCCAGCACCATCGAGGCCGACGACGAGACGCACACCCGCCCCCTGTTACTCACGTCGTCAGGCACCTTGGAGAGGAAGTGCAGGCTGGAGGAGGAAACAGCGTAGTCGAGGCTGGCCTCCGGGAAGACGCGGCCATAGAACGATCCAGGCCAGGCGGAGACGAAGCAGCGTCCCGTGGCGGCGAGCGGCGACGTCGGCAGCAGCCGGAAGACGGCGTTGAAGTCGTTGCCGGGGAGGTCATTGAGGAAGACGCGCAGCCCGGGGAGGCTACCGTTGTTGTTGCGGCCAGCGCGGCGGCACTCGGCCAGCAGCCTCGATGGCGTCCGTAACCATGAGCAGCGCGTTGGGCCCCGTGGCGCAGCCGAGGTCCGCGATGGTCATGGAAGCCGGCCGGCCCCGCGCGCGGTACAGCGCCGCCGCCATGTCCTGTCTTACCTTCTTGGTCACCGAAGCGATGGCCCTCTGGAAGCTGGAGTTGTTGGCGTAGCTCATCTGACCCTCTCGGCTAGCGTTCATCATCGTCGTCGTCATCTTCTCTCCTCTCCTCTTCTCTCTTGAGGCTATTACAGTATTAGTTAGGTTAGGTAGATGACTTTGTCGGTGTTCTGATCACTGACACAGTAGAATTTATGTAATCATAGAGAGATTAGATACGTTTTTCGTATTCGATGTGGTTTAGTCCACTCAGAGAGTTAACCTGATTCAGGTCACCTGAGAGGTGTAACACTCTGCGTCCAGAGAGAGTGGTTATATTGTTTAGATTACAATAGTGGTTCTTGCACGAAGAAGAACCCTAACGCTTGAGTGTAGTGTGTTGTGTGACTTATGAATCTATTAGAGCCGTTGCCGTATTGTCAACGTCCACAGCATCCTTTTATATAGGATCGGACTGGGGTTACATGGCGTAGAGCCTACGCAACTCGACGGCTCTTTGACGGGTGGGGCTGTGATCTTCTGATGAGGTCGATCTTCTGGTGCCGAAGCAAACGGTCGGCGTTCTTTGACCATCTTTTCGTTTATTTTCGAAAAGCAAAGGCATCTTTACCGTTTGGCTTTACCGCTCGGCGGGCAACTTTAGCTCCCGTCGGAACGCTTTACCTCCTTCAGAGCAGCTTTACCTTCTTGTCGGATCGCTTTATCTCCTGTGGCACGTCTGTCAGGAATCTCTGTCCGGTCAAAAATCTCTGCGTCTGTCAGAGGTTGATTGTTGAAGCGGTGGCTGGTCTCGAGGCTCGGCGGGTCTTGCCGTCGTCCAGCCCCGACTCAGGGGTGGCCGGGCTGGTGCCTTCGGACAATTCTAGCTGTTGGGAATCATCGTGTCCGAGTTGCTGCGACCTAAGGGTCAGATGGAGCCTTCGAGTTTTGGCGTGACTAAGTCCTCTGCCAACCGTGAGTTAGACTGTGGGCCGCATCTCACAGCTAAACTTCGTATTTGTGTTGGACCTATTAAGTATTTGAGGTACATGGTTCTGACAATATGCTAGGCTGCTTACATACAGACAAAATGTATCGTTAATTTTGGTGCCAGAATCGAAGAACGAATGGTGGTCCTATTGTTGGCACCGATTGATCGATCAGCTTTTCTATATTTGCGGTGTGCATCACTGTAGCTGTGTGGCGGTAGCTTCCCACCAGCAGGAGCACATGTGAAACACATGCCTGTGATCGATCAGTAACGGCTCCATCTAGAGAAAGTTTTATATTTTGTGAGTCGACTCACAATTCAAAATTTCTTTTAAATAAACTAAAATTTTATCTCACCTTCTTTGATCTGTCACACAAATGCACTTAGAATACTAACCCCAAATACAATGAGTACCCAACTTACACCCCTAGCTCCATCGCCGGCAACCACGAATGAAAACATGCGTGCCTCTTGAGGTCCAGTACTCGACCAGGTGTGCACGGACTGTTGTTGTTGCACGGATCCACACCGCATGCATAGACATGTACCTATTACTCTAATGTTATTTGAACCACAAATTAAAATTTTTTACTTTTGAATTAATATTTTGATAAGGCAATTTTATTAAAGTTACTATTAAAAGTCAACGATAATAACAATTTAGGAATAGAAAGCGTAGGTGACAGACCCTTCTCAATTTTTTAGTCTAAGTGATACTCCTCTCGTTCTGTCGTTGTTGACTTTTAAATTCAACTTTGATCATTTGTCTTATTTAAAAAATTTGTTTGAATGCTAAAATTTTAAGTTGTGATTCAAATAACTCTAATGATAAATTAAATTATATCAAAATATATGAAATTTATCAAAAAAATTTAATAAGACAAATGGGTAAAAATTAAATATAACAGTCAACAACGACATTAATTAAAGAACAGAGGAAGTATGTCGCTTTTTTTTTTTTAAAAAAAAATAGGTAACACACTTTCCTAATATTTATCACATGTTACATGGTAAGGGTACTTTGTAAGATAATGGAATAAAACTCCGACATGTACATGTTTGGTGAAACATGGTCCGTCATTTTTATTCAAAAAATTTGTTCAAATATATAAAATTTTACTATTATTTGATTTATCAAATAATAAAATTTTATTATTATTTGATTTATTAAATTTAACGTTGTCAATAATTTAAAACGAAGGGACTATATATGTACGAATAGAATAAAATATACTAACATGTTAAAAGTTTGTGACCATGGAAGATAGTGACGAGTTTATGAATTACTAATACGTAGCATTACATTTTTGACCAGATATATAAGTATCTTTTTTAAGAGATAATTACATTTTTTTAAAGCATAGGAGTAGAAAGCAGAAAGCACCGGAAGCCTGGACTACGCACGCATGAACCTCGAGGTGCTCAAGCACTGCGCCACCGTCCTGGTCCTCGAGTCGGTTAGACGTAGTCACGTAAGACCTTTTGGGCTTTGGTATCCCTATCAAAGGGATCAAAAGCTTTTGGAAGTGGTTAGGTTAGCGTGGGTTCCTGCATATTGCACGTTCATGTAGTGCGGCCAAACGTGCGTTGGTGAGTATCGGCCACGGCATAGTGTGGTTTTTTTAAGTTGTTGTAATACTTATCAATTTAGAGCAGGGCAGTGATCAGAGAAAAGTGCTGGAGTGCAGCACGTAACTCTTTGGGTGACGTTTGAAAATAGGAAAATGATAGTTGGATTTAAGATTAAGAAATAGAAGAATAGACGAAATTTAACATATGAATGAAAAGTTTGGATTTATTCTTGTGTATCCTAATCCCAATCTCAATGAATATTTCCCATTAACTAAACGTAACCTTGGTGTTCTTGTGTTTGCTACTGTCTTCTCCGGGTCAGCTGGGTCGAGTCTCAGTCATTCGGTCGAACCACAGAAAAAAATTAAATTAAATATAGTAAGAACTAGATTAAATTAAAATCATACTAAATGTCTATTATTTTTAAATTAAAATTTAATAAAAATTGAAATAATTTATGAAATAATCCACCGATCAAACTCTTTGATCACTCTTAGCCACAACTCATTGCTGGAGACGCGGCCGCATGGTGCAGACCAAGCTGCCGTTTGCACCCTCATCTGCCCTGGCGGGCCGTATTTGGTTGGCCCAAGAAGGCGGGCTGTGTTGAGTTGGCCCAAGCAGCCAAACACGAGGGGTTTAGTTGGCCCAAGCACAGCCCACCCGCACGACTTTACCGTTACCCGTGTCTGACGCGAGGGCTCACCAACCGTGTCTGTGGGGACCCATCCATTTCAAGAGAGCCGAGACGAGGCGAGGCCAAATCCTCGCTCCCATTTCAACTTTCCCTCCCTCCGTTCCTCCCTCCTCCCTCCCCCAAACCCATCCGCTAGGGTTACCACCCCATCGCCGCCATGCCGGACCTCCCGTGCGACGGCGACGGCGTCTGCATGATCTGCGGCGCCGCGGCGCCGGCTGAGGTCGACCTTCTCCGCTGCTTCACCTGCGCCACGCCGTGGCACTCGCCGTGCCTCTCCGAGCCGCCCGCCCTCGCCGACGCCGCCACCTGGAGCTGCCCCGACTGCTCCGGCGACGCCGCCACCCCGGCCCCCGTCCCCGCGTCCGGGGCTGAGAGCGAGCTGTTGACGGCCATCCGCGCCATCGAGTCCGACAACACCCTCTCCGAACAGGAGAAGTCCAGGCGCCGCCAGGCCCTCCTCGCCCCTTCTGCTGCTGCTGCTGATGATGATTCGCCCGACGACGACGAGGACGACGCGGGAGACCACTTCCACGATGTTCTCAAGAACTTCAGCTGCGTCTTCTGCATGAAGCTGCCCGAGCGACCCGTCACGGTAAATTCCCCGCATTCTTCTTTCCTTGCTGGATCGGATCTGTACTTTCCCCTCCCCAGCCTTGCTCATTGCGAAACTGCAGTTTCTATATATACTGATGCCCTTTTATCAATTTATTTATTTATTTCTTGCCATGTGCTTCTTGTGCCTCCAAAAATTACTTTTATCTTAATGCTCTGAATCACTTCGTTGCTAGTCAGTCACCTTACCTGGCAGATTTTTCAGGTACCATTATCTTTACGAGCAGAGCACTCTTCTATCTTCTAGTAAATAAGTTCCACCTCCAAGATTGCAAATAATTTGTTCATCTGCTTTGCTATTTTGTACTTCCTCTGTACCGAAATACTTGTCCGCGCGATGCAGAGAAGTCAAGGCGCTATAACATCTTACCCTGATGCCCCTATTTATTGCAATCAGCTTGGTTCCTGCAAGGCTGCAAGCCGGCCAGTGCGGCATGCCTTTCTGCTGTCCTGTGTGGAGAAACGCGACAGCTGGCCTCCATCGGTGTGAGAGGACCAAAGGGTGGGGGGGGGGGGGGGAGCAGACAGCAGAAGGCTCGAGGATGTAAGAGTATTAAAGTAGGGGTAATGCGGGAAGTATATTGTTGTGATTGCATTGGGATGCCGGGATGACAAGTAAATTGGAAAATTTCAAAGAGTGTAGGATGAAAAGTAAACTGGGACGGAGGGAGTAGCTCTCACCTTTTGGTTTTTGTCGTACTCAAAGTTTATGTTCTCTTGTGAATCAAGCTAAAACAATGAAACGTAGGGGTGAAAGCGGGGCAGAGAAATCCCGTTCCGTCCTGATCCGAATCTTGTTTTTGTCCTGGTCATTTATGAAATATTCAGAATTTGTTCGGAATCGGAACGAAAATGAGTTGAGGTCTTCAGGGTGGTTGGAATTGGTATGGGAAATGACTTGGGCAATATTTCGATCATATTTCCGGTCCCCATATTTCATTCGGAATATTACCATATATTTCCGATTTCATACAAATCGGAAGCAGCAACCCACCCCGACAGGCCATTGACTCCAGCAAGACCATGATAACACTAATCTACCTCGGTTCCTCTCCCCTAGCCCCTGTAGCTCTGCTTTGCTTCTAGTCCAGTCCTCGCCGCCGTCCTTGAATCGTCAGCCGGCAGCCACGCATTGCCCATGGTTCCTAGATTCCCAGTCCCAGGTAGTCGTGGGCAATCAGGCCGCCCGAAACGTCACGATCCAGCTTGCATACGGGCACGGCCTGATAAGGCACGATGGGTCATGCTGGCCGTGCTGACACATGCCACGGGCTGCGGCATCGGCGCACAACACAACTTGATTACCTTTACCGTGCCAAAATGGGCCGTGCTGGCCTGATTAGCCCACAAGGATGATGGCCTAGTTCGATGGAAGTGTTAAAATCTTGCAAAAAGAGGGGCCACTGGGGTTTAAACTACGCGCTCCCTGGAGTAGAAGGCCCTAGCCACTAGAGCAAGCCGACTGGTGTGTTTAAATGGAAAATGGAAATCTATTTTATCTTAAACTACAAATGGGCCGTGCTGGACCGTCAGTCCAAGCACGGCTCGTTGTATGAGCCTGTACCTACCCGGCACGAATTTAGACCGGGCTGTGTCGTGTTTGGGTCGTGCCAAAATGACCGGGCCTCAATTCGGCCCATTTGCTACAACCCAGTTGCCTAGCTGTAATCACAGGTGCGGCAGTGTGGCACCACCTAGCCGCCTCCACCTAGGCGCAACGCAGCTCAGTCGTGGCACCGTCTAGCTGCCCGCGGGCAATGGTCACTAGCTCGCCAGTCTCAACTCCCACCGGTTGGCCAAGGTGCTCCACGCCGGATGATCTTGCTATTTTCCTTTTAGTAACGTTGGTAAATAATTATGAATCATGGACCAATCAGTGCCACACTACTTTAATGGTAAATAACTTTGGTAAATAATTATGCACCAACTGGATTTACACTACTTTTGTAAATAATTCTGCATCATATCCTATTTTCCTTTTATACACTTTAAAGTATTGTTGTTGCCTAGTTGGTCAAATTATGTTGTTGATGGATATTATATTATTCTAGATAATGTACGGGTGTAAATTGGCGCACCTAATATTACCCTCTGAACTTAGTTAAAAGTGAACTAGTTTTTAAAAGTAAGACTAGATTTTGAAAACTAGTTTATTTTTTATTTTTTAAAACTAAATAAGTTTGGAGAATAACCTTATGATCTCTAGTTAATGTGTGACTTTGCATGTAAGACTAAGGTTGTACGTGAGACGTTGCTGCATGTGAGACTAAGGTTGATGTTTATGTATTCCCGATTCAAGTTATCATTTTCTGATCATTACCGATATACTTTCTGTTCTGATGTTATGAGTTTTCGAATTTGCGAATATCCCGATTTCATATTCTGATTCTGGCTTTTCCATTTTCATTTATGTTCAAATAAAAACGATGAAAAATGAAAATGATTTCGACGTTTTTTCAATTGTTTCCGTTTGTTTTCATCCCTAATGAAATGTTTCTTGAAGTTAGCATATTTATTCTTCTTTTTCTTTGCTCGCAACTTGTAAGTTAATTCAGCTACAAAGTAATTTCAGTTGGCTCTACTGGTTTGTCAACGCTCAAGGCCATGCACTCTGAATTTACTTTGGGGATTATTTGATCTCGTTTGCCTTGTGCCACTTCTAATTGCTACAAACTTTTGTATTTTGCAGACACCATGTGGCCATAACTTCTGCTTGAAATGCTTCCAGAAGTGGATTCAGAGTGGGAAAAGGACCTGTGCAAAGTGTCGTGGAGATATCCCACACAGGATGGCTTCACAGCCAAGGATTAACTCTGCATTAGTTCAAGTTATCCGTGTGGCAAAGACTTCGAAGAATGCCAAGTCGGCTGGTTCAGCAGCTGTGCATCATTATATATGGAATAATGATAGACCGGACAAGGCCTTTACAACTGTCAGGGCTAAGAAGACTGGAAAAGCGAATGCTTCAAGTGGCCAGATCTTTGTGACCATTGCTCCTGATCATTTCGGCCCTATTCTTGCGGAAAATGACCCAAAGAGAAATACTGGTGTTCAAGTTGGAGAAACATGGGAAGACCGGCTTGAGTGCAGGCAATGGGGTGCTCATTTTCCTCATGTAGCTGGTATTGCTGGCCAGTCCACATATGGTGCTCAGTCCGTAGCGCTTTCAGGAGGATATAAAGATGATGAAGATCATGGGGAGTGGTTTCTCTATACTGGAAGGTAAACTAATTTTATACCTGCTATTCTTATATGCTTCCTGGTACCAATCCTTGACATTCGCTGTACTGAATTCTTGTAAATTAATGTCTGCTGATGCAGTGGTGGAAGAGATCTTAGTGGGAACAAGCGAACAAACAAAGAGCAATCCTTTGATCAGAAGTTTGAGAAGCTGAATGCTGCCTTGCGTATTAGTTGCTTGAGGGGTTACCCTGTCAGGGTTGTGCGGTATGTCCTTTTTGCACTTGTGAAGTAGATGATGTGTGATCAACTGTTGCTGTAGTCGTGGCTACATGTAACACTATAACTTCCTCATGCTGTATTTTCTTTATCCATGAATTCGTTTGTTATTCTTATGTTAGATGATACTTAATATCTTATCTTGTGAAAAAAAGTGGCATTAAGCGCTTGTTTCCGTGCGCTAAAGCACTAGGCAAAAGAGCTCCGCTTTGCGTTAGGGTATGAGTGTTACCTAGGCCCTGTTTGGATATAGACGACTAATTGTTAGTCAACTGATTTTAGTCCCCATTGGATCCAAATGGGATGACTAATAGGTCGACTAAGTTTTAGTCCCTACCCTGACTAATTGTTAGTTCATTAGTCATCTAGAACCTACTAATTGGGGCTAATGGTGCAAAAGATACATCAAAAGACAAAAATGCCCATATCTTTTTTCCCCAAAACCAATTCGTTCTTATCTTTTTTCTCTGCCTTATCCTTAGCTTAAGGTTGAAGTTCTATGTGAAGTCTGGCTTGCTTTAACAATTGGTCAGGGATCCAAAAGGGCATGGACTAATTATTCGTCAGAGGTAAAATAGACTTTTAACAGTGGGTTAAACTAAAAATTATAGTCACCTGGATCCAAACAGGGCCCTAAGTGGTACGCAGGATGCAGCTGCCGCTCAGGCCTCCACCACCCTGCTGTGCCGTGGGGCCGTGCCCCTGCAGCTGCGCTGTCCCTGCTGTGGCCACTGCTGGTTGCTACACTGCCAGATCTGAAGGGAGGAGGAGGAGGAGGAGGAGGAGGAGGAGGGAGGGAGGGACAGGGGAAGCGCAGTGGCTGCTGCTACTCCTGTGATGGCCGGATCTGAGCGATGAACGAGGAGGGGGAGGAGAGAGGAGAGGATGGTGTGCTCAGTTGCTCTGGTGGCGTGCTGCTTGTGAGCGGTGACTGCCTTACTAGGGCAAATAGGGGATGGCGTAGTGGGCTGATGGGCCAGCCACAACTTGTTGGATCAACAAAAGCAGATGCTAGCTGTGCCCCTTTTTTTGCTTTTCTTTTTCTAGCCTTATTTTGGTAGGCAACATGGAATTAATAACTAACGCTTAGGCGCGCTGAAGCATGCCTAAGCTCTAGGCGTTGGGTTACCGCTCGCTTAGCACCTATCGCTTTTTTTTTTCTGTGGTTCTTACCTCTAACCTTGTAACCCACTGCATTCTCTTAATAGGTCTCACAAAGAGAAACGTTCTTCTTATGCTCCTGAATCTGGTGTGAGGTATGATGGGATTTACAGAATTGAGAAATGCTGGAGGAAAGTTGGTGTTCAGGTAATTTTGTTCTCATGTAGATGGAGAAATCCTATATAGCTATTATTTGTCACATTTCATGTTGTTTTATTTATGGAAACATATATAAATGCTCTTCTGCCTTCTTGCCATAGGGTAAGTTCAAGGTCTGCAGGTATCTTTTTGTACGTTGTGACAATGATCCGGCTCCATGGACCAGGTTTGACAAAATTCTTGACTTTTGTCTTGTGGCTATTAGTCTATACTCGACCTTTAGAAAATAGCACCTTGTTCCAACAGACATTTTGTGATTTGTTTTTAAGTGACGATCATGGTGACCGTCCAAGGCCATTGCCGAAGGTCAAGGAGCTGCAGCATGCTACTGATATAACAGAGAGGAAGGGCCCACCTGCTTGGGACTACCATGTATTTTCATCTGTTTCCTATTGTAACAATATTGAACTGTGTTATCTTGTTGCAACATTCCTGAACTGTGTTATGTGTTAAAATTGGTTAATATTATTGTAATAGGAAAAGGAAGGTTGGAAATGGATGGTGCCTCCGCCTATCAGCAGGAAGCCTAAGCTCACTGGGGATCCTGAGACTGACAAGAAAGTCCGGAAAATGGCAAAGCATGCACGCATTACTGTGGCTGAAAGGCTTCTTAAAGGTTCACTACTCTTCTGCATATTTTAATTTTAGGCGCTTTTTGCAATGCTGTGTTTATATCTCGAAAGCAATGAAGCTTTATCCCAAGCAGTCCCTCACAGCTGAATTATGTTACCTGGTCCTGCAGAATTTGGTTGTTCTATCTGCCGGAATGTGATTAAAGAGCCACTTACCACTCCCTGTGCTCATAACTTCTGCAAGACTTGTTTGCTTGGGGCGTATGAAACCAAGTCTTCTATGAGAGAGAGAAGCCGTGGTGGTCGGACTCTAAGGGCTCAGAAGATTGTGAAAAAGTGCCCTTCCTGCCCAATGGACATATGTGACTTTCTAGAAAATCCACGGGTATGATGAAAATTATTTTGTTGAAGTATGCTACACCTTGTCAAGCTGTTCTTTACTCACTTGGTTGGTTTTATTTTTCTTTCAGATCAACCGGGAAATGATGGAGCTGATCGAGTCTTTGCAACGTAAAGCTGTTGAAGAAGGTAACGCAAAGGCGGCCTCAGATGGTAATAATGATGCTGAGGAATATGCTGATGGTGACTCGGAGGAAGATGATGCTATGGAAAGGGATGACGATGATATCAGTTTGAATGGTGAAGGGCAAGACAGTGCTGGGGATATGAAGACAGAATGCCCCAATGATGACTCAGATGCCAATAATGATGCTGGTTCTGTCAAGATAGTGTTTGGCATCAAGGAGGAAAGGCAGCCTCCAACGAAACACAAAGTGGATGATGCTGAGAAAGAAATAGGTGATAAGAAGATCAAGGTGAGTGCACCTGAAGTAGAATTTTCGAAACAGACCAAGAAGGGATCCAAGGTGGCTGAAAACAAAGAAAGCCAGCCACGATCTCAGAAGCGCAAGGGTGATGCTGCAGTTGGCACCAATACTGCTAAAAGGATGAAGAGTAGTGTTGCTGAGGAAGACCTTAATATGCATGGCACTCCTATCAAACAGACCACGAAGAGTGGTAAGGCTGATGGTAGTCCTTCGGTGAGCAGCGGTCGCAGAGTGACTCGGAGCAGCGCAAGTGCTAACGAAGCTGATGATAGCCCTGCCAGAAGGACAAGAAGCTGTGCCCGTGCTGATGGAGGTCTCTGAAGCGGGGAAACCAGGAGTTAACGGAGGAGCGTGGATGCTGATGCCGTAGAAGCGTCGAACAAGAAGCTCCATGTTTTTGGGGAAGTTTGTATGTATGGCTGGGGAAGTTTACTTTTGTTTGGGTACTCTTGCAGGGAGCTGCGTTGCGAGCAGCTCATTTGGGGAAAACAAACCCGAGCTTATTATTTAGGAGTATCTGAAATGCTGGATGATGGACCATCGAAACTTTTAAACTATGCAAGTTAACGGCTATGTTGGACGTCTTCCAGTCTATGCCTACGCTGCTTTTTTTTTTTATACTTTTTTTCTTTCTTTTTTTACCCTTTTCTTACCGCTTGCGTCAGTCAAATCTAGTGACTAGCGATCCACTCCATGTTGCTATTGATTTTATTTTTTTAAAAAAAGTCTAGTGATCTTTGATCTACTTTATTTTTAAATTGATGTTGCCGTTGATTTGTAACATCAATTTTAATCATTTGTTTTATTAAAAAAATAGTTTAAATATGTAAAATTTTAAGTTATAATTTAAATAATTTTAATGATAAATTTTTGAATAAAATGAATGATCAAATTGATATTAAAAGTTAACAGTGACATCAATTTAAAAATAAATAGAGTACTTTATACCATGGCTCTTCGCTCTTAAGTTGTCATAAGGCCTGTTTTTTGTCGTGCAAAGTTTTGTTGGATCTGTATAAATTCAGCAGATTATGCATGCTCCTTCTGAGAATCCAGGAAATGCAGAATCAATGACCACATAGATGGCAACACACAGGGGGACCAAAATCATTACATGCGCCATCGTCATCAAGTGTTCATACACCAGAGACCAGACTGCTGCCAAATTAGCATATAGCAAAATGAACTCTAAAATTCAAGTCGATTAGTATTTAGCAATCCTGATCAATACTACTGTACAAATTTCATTACGCCCTCCCATGACAGCATCGTCAGGTCTTCATGGAGCAAATTTACTGTCATTGAACTCATTGAAAATTTACCATGTTCCTTATCTGCCATGGAAAATTCCAAGTTGTGCTGACATGTGCATCGATGTTCCAAGCCTTTTACAAGGGGATTTTGCCTCTGTTAATTAGGAAAACCAACAGGCAGTGCACTGGAGGCATGAAAAATAAGATGAATGGAAAGGAATGGAAATTTTCCATGGTAGATAAAGGAAAGGTACATGTTCAACGGCATAAAGAGAATTTGCGGTTTTGTCCTCTTCACCTAACTCCTCCATACTTTGTAGCTGCCTGACACACAACAGCTCACCAAGGGAAAACCAAGGTACCTCTTGTGCAATTCTCATCAGCAGGCTCATGCTTAGCATTGTTCTCGTCAGTCTCACACTCAAAAGTCACAGCCTTGCTGACGAAGGAAAAAGAAGATGCAAAACTGGGAATAATTCATTGGGTACAAGTTGGTAACCCTACAGTTAGTTGGGAGCCAATTTCAGTGTATTGGCTCTGCCACTAGAAGTTTCGGAGTTAGGTGAGGTTGATGGGCTCCCGCCTCTAGTGTCTGAACCAGTAAGCGGTCTGTTTCTCCCTGATCGAGACCTGACATTGTTCCCCACAGGGAAAGGCTCCTGAGAAGAATGTGTAAAATTCACCGTGTCAGTCGTTTCACAGCATAAAGGATTGCGGGATGTTTTGCGAGACTGACTCATGAATTCACTGTAGTCTGCATTACTAGTACTCACAGGTCCTCAGTAACAATAACAACAGAGTAACTCGTACCTGATCCCCTGCATTTGGACCATCTTTATGGAAAAGGATAGGGCGGCACCATTTCTCCTCATTCATCAGATTAGAATTCTGAAAATGACTAATCAATGCATTTCTGCCCTGGATTCTGGCATATGCAAGTGACGTCACTTTCTCGCTATTGAACTTTTCCCATTTCTTACCATTGAATGTCTGCAGAAAAGTATCAGCATTATTTACTTCTCGACAGAAGATCAACTGAAAAGTGTGACCTAAACTGAATACACTCCCACTATCTGATGTGGAGTTATTTAATAAGGTGGACAATATAGCCAAATACCTTGTAAAATGGAGTTATGTGCTGTGGGTCAATCATATTGAAGAAAGCATAGCCCACATTACACTTGTTCTGAATGAAGCAAACATTGCAATCGTTAGAGTCAATGGATTTCAATGTTAGTTTCGACCTTACAACCAAGTGAGAAAGGGACGATAATTTACCTTAAAATCAATCGGAAGGTAGATGAAATCATAGGTTCCTCGGTGGTTTTCATCAATAACAGCCAAAAGTAACTTACAGTTGTACCTGTCGATAGCAGTGAGTCCACAAAAGAAAAGAAAAAAAAAATCCTAGGATAAATTAATCTGAGCATGTACACTAAAAAAGCAATGCAACATGCAAACATACTTGTTAGGAATGTTCTTTATCATTAGCGTGGTGCGCAAGTCTTCACCCTTGGCTATGCGGTCAATGTCAAGCTCAAACTGCTTCTTGTTTTCACACTGCACAGTATTTCCATCATGCCTGCGGCTCCAGATCCTATCATTAGTGGCATCGTATGAAATGGAAACTGAAGCGGAAACACGGACCATAGGGTTCCTTCCATTGCTTGCATATAAAAATTGTTGAAGCAATGGAAATCCAGCACTTACAGGGGAGAACATGGTCTCCCTGCAATTTCCTCTGGTAGGCCCAAAAACAGAGATATCTGATGTATACTGTTGAGGACTACCAGATAGCCTTATATTCTCATGAGATCTTGGATGAAACTTATGTAAGTTTGCAAAACCACCTACATTGTTTGGAGCTGAACCTAGCTGATGGTCCATAGGATGATCAGAGGGATTTAGCATGTGAGGTTGCACAGAAGAATTATGCATATGCATTGGATGCTGAAAATTTGACCACAATACTGGAGCCGAAGGGCTTTGAAGAAAACCACTCGAGTTATTCCAGGTGTAGTCATGAGCATGAAGTGGGTAATATCCAAGTCCAGTAAATCCAAGTGCTGAAAAAATGTAGCAATGGATTTAAGAACATGATAAAAAATTCTCAAGAATTATATTATTCGCTAAAACATACACAAATTTCTGTCCAGGTACCAGTCTTGCAACTGTACAGATGTGTAACATAATCGAACTATACAATTATCATATTGCAATCACTATAAACAGGTAAAGTAAACAAAAGAACACAGACAATCAGTTCAATCAAAATTTTACCTTCATTTTGATCAGAGGAATGACTATGAAGACCAGAGCTGCTGTTATGATTACCATGACGCCCATTTTCCATTATTCTGAAGCTAGCTGTGACAGCCCGTACCTTGAGAGATACAGACCATCGACCTCAAGATCATATCGGATGTCACTCGACGAAGCGAGGACCACAGTACAGCTCAAGCACGATAAAATATATTACAAACTGGTTATTTAAGTTTACAAATCACAAGTTTTTCAAAGTGCGGAAGCTACAAACCTATTACATAAAGGCATCCTGGATACTAAGCAAAATGGATACATCGAGCCCATACGATGTACCTACTAGCGACAACACACTCAAGGCGGCGAGCAAGGCTCCCAGTAAACAAAGCCACCCTCAGGGGTTGCTCCTTCTGACTGGAATTGAGAAGGAAAAGAGAAAGGACCTGCAAAAGAAAACAACAACCACAAAGCCCTGAGCAACTAACGCTCAGCAAGACTTATCCGACAAAATGGCTATCTACAGCCGACTCTTAAAAATAAGAAGGCTGACTTATCAGGGTTGGCTATTTGCAACGAATGCACTATGAGTGAATCCTTACTTTCATATTTTAGCGATATATTAAGTTATGAAAAGATAAATTTAATTTGCACTAAGACTATATCATACGGAAATGCCAAAAAGTTTCTGAGAGATCAAACATAATCATATTCCATATTGATTAGCTCCTTACTACGATGTGACTCAAAGAGACAAGTGGTACTCGTTACTGTGAGGGACAGCGATTCGAATCGATTTACATCCAGCTGGAGAAACCTGATTACACGACATGTACACGTTTCTCAGAAACCGTACATGACAACTTTTCGCGTCAATGATACATAATGCCGGTCCGATGCTCACCTCTCTCGAGCAGTAGTCCTCCATACGATAACCACATCGGGTCTATCCATGGTTAGCCCCAAAGCTCTCTCTTTTATCATCTCCAGAAGAGAGGTTTGGTTACGTCCAGTCACTACGCACATTGGCTACATCAGTTTTCTGGGGCCCATAGAGCCAGTATGTAATCAGTACTGTTCAAACTTGCTCAATAGGACCGACAACGAACGGTCTTTAATCGACACAGACAGAGCTACAACACATTGGCCATGCCTCCGCAATGGACACACGCCATGTTATCACCTATTTCTCTGCCCGGTCTCCAATTTATTTCATATGATAAGATAATCCATCCCGTACCAATCCTATAGCTCGCGAGTGAAGACTTATTCACTCGACTTCTACCGTTAAAAGAACTATTAGCTTAGCTCTACATCGAGTTACCTGTACCAAAATACTAATCTCAAGGTAAGATTCTATAATGCAACTACGGTTTCAATCAACTCCTATCACTTAGTGCACATTACAAACTAACCATCTAAGGTGATAAAAGTAAATGTTTTTAAAACAAAATAATGCACCGGGGCTTGCCTGGGCTTTGATCAACGTTAGATTCCTCAGCTACGAATTCGGCGTCGATCGGGGTTTCCTGAATCTCCTTATGATATTCCCCGATTTCCTCTTTATTTTCCCTAGATCCTATATGAAAGGACATGCATACAATGAGAGTGATGTTCTTTTATATTTTTATAATTAAAACTCTTTTAGTAACAATACATATATTTGGAAAGCAAGTAATTGAATATGATTATAGACTTTTTTTAATATGGTTCTTGAAGACATAAAACTAATTTTAAAGCTTTCATAATATAAAGGAAATTATTTTGAAATTTTCCAAAATTTTACAGAATTTATTGAAAATAAATAGATTTATAATGATTTAAATACAAAGAATAAATTATTTATAAAAATTATTTTTACTGAAATAAATTATAATATTTTGTCAAACCAGTAAATGTTAAATAAACAAACAGAAGGTAAATTTTATAATATTTTTATATACTGATAAAGAATAGCAATGCATTTTTCTTGTTTATTGAATGTTTTGATTAAATTAAATTATTTTAATGCATAAAATAGAAATTAGTCAGCTCCAGAATGTAGTTCTAGTTGAGAGGATTCTAACAAAATTTATTTCATAGTTTTTCGAGGTAAAATGAATTTACTACGATTTTTACAATTTTAGACAATTAAATAAATATTTTCGCAAATATTATTTCAGCCTCTGGAAATGTGGCCACACCGTGGGTCACACGGTTGCCACAAAAGATCCCGTGTAGCCACACGAGATCTGGGTGGAGCTCCAGCCTGCCGGCAATGGCGCCGGTGGCCGGCGCGCGGCGCCGACCTCGTCGGAATGGCGTTCAAGCGAGCAAGGCTCGCCGAAACTTGCACCAAAAATAATCGGCGTGCTCTGGTTATGTGCCTGGGGTGGTCGCCACGGTGAGAGACTCACCGGAACAGTGCTGATGGAGAGCGGCCACAGTAAAATGAGGTTCGGCGAGGCTCAGACTTCGGCTCAGTTGACGAAACTCTTCGCAACTTGCTCTATAGGTTCCCTAAGGCTTGAGAATGACCGGCACGTCTGTTGCTGGTCCTGAAAATGATCGGAAAAGGGTTGACGTCGGCGAGGGGACCCAATTTGATGAACGGCGAGGGTGAGCATCCGATTTCCTGCACCACGATGAGGAATTCGACCAAATGATAAGTTCACGAGGTGCTCCAGTGAGAGTGAAAATCAGCACCCTGCGTAAACAGAGGAGGGCTCACCCGCGACCTGATAAAATGGTTGAGGCAGCAGTGGCTCTGCAAATCCGCTTCCTGAGGATCTTTCAAACTGAAACAACTTCCTTAAGAATAAGCGCCGCAGGATTGGAAGACTCTTCCCTGTAGGCTGGCTGTGTGAGCGAGAGAGAGTGGCCGAGAGGATGAAAGAGCTAAGTCAACCGGGGCAGTAAAATGGTTTTTATCCTCACGTGAAGGCGGTGCTCTGGTCAAACAGGCAGGCAGCCATCTAGCTGCGTGGCTTTCATGCAAGCTGGGCAGCCCTGCTGTGGTGTCTTCCAGGCGAAGTAACCAGCAGCTGGATAACGATCAGGGCGTGGTCTCACTGTCATGCGGGTCTGATTGATTTTCCAATTCCTCCGCTCCGCTTCTATATTCATTGCTTGGTTTCCAAAATTCGAAAATTGAATTTTTCTGAGCTCAAATGTTTCTGAAAATTTGCAGGGAAATCAAACATTTTATAAGGAACAATTTTTTTCATTTTTGGGCCATGTTCAAATTCCAATTCAAAAATTTGTTATAAATTCAGGAAGATATTTAAACAATTGAAACAAATGTTTATTTGGCCCCCTTTAAACTTTTATATAAAGTATTACAAAATTTTCTAAAATTCCGGTCTTTACAAAACCTTGCAGTTGAGATTTTATTCGCAACATTTCTTTGAAAATTTGAAACTTGCATTTTTGAAGTTTGAATTTAATTTGAGATTTAAACTGAAAACTCATTTTGATTTTCTTTTGAGCTCGGTTTTTGGAAATCCGAATTAACAACTTGCTGCTTTATTCAAAATGCGAAGTGTTACACTAGCATTCCTGGCACTTAAAGCCATGGACTTAGAGACATTGTAAATACCGTCACTACACTCTGGCAGCGAGTGTGGATGGAAGGTTTGCACTCGACGTCCCATGTTTGCATGACCAAGCTACCCCCTAGGTTCACCAAGGGAAGCTTGATTATTTCGTTGATGTGATTCAGTTCTGACAGGTAACGATAGAGTCTGAGTGCCATGGAATGATTTATTGAATTGCAGTCCTGGAGAATATAAATCATGAACAGTGTTCTTATCCCAACTTTTAGGGCCTGCCCCTCCTGTTTGACATTTGAAGAGAAAGTACATGCTCAAAATATATAAATATTAAAGAATTGGATAATAATAATAAAAATGCCTACAACAACTTATATGTTATACCAATTGTCCCAGGTGAAGAGTTTTTAAAATGGTGAGTTGCACCATCCTGGTTCCATTCTCCAGAAGATTGCTCTGTGAAGCTGTTAAGTACACCAAAAATGAGAATGGGAATTTCGAGTTCACTTGGAAATTGTACATACTAGTTGCCTAACAATTTATTTTGGACTTGTGCAAGTTCTAAAAGGAGTGTAGTCAAAGAACCAATCTCCCATTTAAAAGGGAATGATTTATGTGGAGTTGACCTCCAGTTACCATGGATGCAAGGAAGAGTAAACGGATAACAATGACGGTGTTACATAGGCAGCAAATGACCTTACTAACCATGATGATGAGAAGCAACAATATACATTTCCAGTACAATATAATAATACATAAATGGTGAAAGCCGGCATAGCTAATTACCAGGATCTTACTCCTTCATTAAAGCTATGCTCCACCTTGATTTTTGGGAATGATTCGTCACCCTTAGTAAGGTCATTCAGTGCTGCTTCTGCAGCTCTGACATCGAAGAATTCCACAAGTTTCTTATTGCAGTGTGTAGAAGCCTTCTGGATCTACACCAACAGTAAAAAAAAAAGAAGAAAAAAAAGTCAGAATAGTTTGGAGGTCACATATCATACGGAATTATTTAGAAAAAAAAATTATTACTCCCGCCGTCCCATATTACTTGTCATTCTACCCTCCAGTTTTCTCAAATTACTTGCCATCCTCAGTTCCCAATACGCCTCTCTCTTCCCAATACTAGTCCATCTCTATCTCTCTCCTTGTTTCTGCACACCCCAACTTTTACACCTCTCCTTAATTCCCGCGTCCAGACCCAAAATGACAAATAAATCGGGATGGTGGGAGTACCTCCTTGACATCACCATAAACACTAAGTATTTGGAGAAGAGCATCATCGGATATGGAGTAGTCGTTGATAAATATAGCTAGTACTCCATTGTTAGGGTCTTCACACAGTGACAGCATCAGTGCATTTGTATAGATGAGTATTGAGCAGCATAAGTCTACCCATAAGTGAAGTGAAAGAAAACCTTCAGAAACCGAACATTTAGCAAGAGGCTACATCAGATATTCTATTAAGCCTATGCTTAAAAAGAGCACATAGTTTAAGCACCAAAATGCCATAAAAAGTATGCTGTTTTCTTATTAAGCCACAAAACTGTAACATACTGAGAAACTGGTTTCACGGACTGAATAATATTTGGGTTAAGAAACATTCCCATTTCAAAGAAGTCTAGTAATGTGTTTACCCCTGGAATGGAAAACTGCACATCAAGGTTCATATGCCCCAGAGGTTTGTTATGAAGTGCTCTCATCGCGTTCTGGGCTGCTCGAATGTCATAGTAAGACACTGTAACAAATCCATGGTTCTTGCAGGATGTGTGCAGTGTATGAATCTCACCATATTGCTGGAGGTCCAAGAAAGATATATCACATATGAGGGTCCCAAAGGACACTACTATATAAGCGGAAAAAAGGGGTAATAACCTGAAATAGAAGCTGTAGCTCAGAATCCTCAATGCTAGTATTAATATTTCTCACTATAAGATATCTGGAAGGGTGTTTATTGGTAGAGTGCTTCCCAGAAAGTTCGCTTTTGAAGGATACTTCCTGATATTTGTCACCATTTCTGGAATCATCCTCTAGCTCCATACCTCCTCCTGTGCAGAATATATCTTCATCAGTGTCATCATGGTTAGCCAAACTTGTGTGTTCGAAGCCATCCATAATTCTCGATATTAAATCATCATCATTGGGAAGGAGGTCTCCGATAGATTGAGCTTCAAATTCTCTCATGGACCCTAGAGGTTCATCTGCACCGCAACCAGAGCTATTTGCATCAACAGACTGGCCAGAAGCTCCACTTTCTATCAATCTTACTGCACAACGAAGGATAGAACAACCAAAATCAGCACCATAAATCATGGAACTGATTAAATTGAATAACACACGTCTTAGATTCTTGAAAACAGAAGAGGCAACTTACATTTGCTGCCAAACACTTCAGACAAGGAGCTGGGTCATGGGTCATTTTGATAATCGTGCACGTGTTGATTAGCACCAGTTGGTTCCATGAAAGTTACTGACATGCCGAGCCTGGATCTGGAGCCATTGAGGACATCACCCCAATATATCGATGGTGATTTTGAAGCATTTTCTTCTGGTGCCACCAGATTATTGACGTTAAACATGTCCAACCGGCCCTTGAAGGCCCAACCTCCTGGATGCTCTGGACCACCTGCAAGATTTACTATCATGGGATGGATCATTTCAAGTGGACAAGCAAAAACTGACTTGCTTCCTGACATTTATAAGCATCAACGAGTGCACTCAGTTCCTGAATGGCAGTTCAATATATTATGTTCCAAACAGCAACATATGAGTAGGATGATACATCTGATACGGAGTATTTAATTGCTAACTATGATTACTTAACCTTCCAACTGATTCCTACCTAACTGTCTTCAGCAGAAAATCTATAAACATGCCAGCCTATCAGTTGCTCATTCCCTGCCCAATTGCACCCATGATAACTCAGTGTACCAAACGTCCAAAACGCTTACTGAAAATCAGAGAGTGATCAAGGGAACCTTGTGGATTATAGTTAGGATTGGCAAGAAATAGTCAGAAGTAAATTGATGCCACAACACAGATTTCTGGTTTCGGCGAGTCGATTAAAATTAACTGGGTGTTCTCTTAAAACAAACGAGCATATGAGTTGTTATCTAAGTAACAGCTGGCTAAGACAAGCTATGGTTATATTATTTTTCAGGGGATTTTATTGAAGATGCAATAATATTCCACTACCTTCTGCCATGGAGTATAATATTAAAAAATAAAAACCATACGTTCTGTAAGGATGTATCAGAAATTTGAAATAGAAGGCCTAACTGATTGTATCCATCATGCAAGAAGCAAGAATCATGGAATAATAATATCGAATTTTAAAATGAAGTATGATCCACACCTTTCTGGTCGACGGTTGACTCTGATTTCCAAAATCCTACTTGCCTCTTCATAAAGCAAGGAAAGGAAATCAGACACTGCAACCGACTTAGCATAATAAAGGAAAGGAAAACGAAGACTCGTTGTTAACCTCTGCAGGGAGGAGATCCTCAGAGAAGTATGAAGATGATGACTCTGACAGTGGACCAAATGGTCGCCTGTCTATGATGCCAGAAGCTATCACCTTCTTATTACTTTTGCCCTTTAATTATAGGTTCTCACTTCAATCACTGGAGGTTATCAAGGTCACCCCTCTCATAAACTGCCTGCTTAATGAAGACCGATGAAAGGGTATAAGATTTAAAGGAAGAAGAAAATATCTATCGCATACGAACAAATACTCCCCAAGGCACACACACTGCATTGCAATTGCATATTAGAAATGAAGAAAACTACAGGTGCAGATTGAATTCGAGAACAAACGCAAAGGTTACAGAACAATCATTTGAAGGATTTCACAATCAAATTTTTTTGCATCGAATCAGAGAGACCTGATTCAAAAGCGCAAAAGTGGATGTGGTAGTTCCTAGCATGCCATATTGAGGAAAAAAAGGGAGCTCCAAAATTATTTTATTGCAGCAAAAACAAGAGCCTGAAACCTGAAAGAAATAGTTATTAGTGCTAACATGTTACTTATGCATGCAGAACACTGACAACAATGTGGAAATGGACAAAAAAGACTGAAAAAGATATGGTGCCAAAAAGTTGCTTCCTTTTGTTTAAAAAAAAACAATTTTTTCCTGCTCTTGCAGGCGTATTGCTGAAGGGGAAATAAAAACAAAGAAAGGTGGAATTGTAAGCAGATGCAGCTGTGGAATAGAGCAGCATTGCAAAATCCATTGGTGGAGCAGCCAAACCAAAAGCAGGGAGGGGGTTGCAGAGCTTAGAGAGGGAGACCAACTAACCAAGAGAAACAGAAGGAGGTGTCGATCTGTGTTGCCAGCCAGAGACAGTGATGAGAAGAAGGGGATTAATGGCGTGATGACCTATGAGCAGCTGCCTTCTCTGTATACTGCATGTGCTTCGAGGACGGTGAGGCTGAGGAGTGGATGAACCGCGAAAGGAAGGGGGAAAAAGAAAAGGTTGCTTCGTCGGGTGCCGTAAGGCAGGCTGCAAGCTCCTACGCGATTCCAAGGCGAAACCCCGGACACAAAACCAAATCACTTCTTCTTCTTCTTCTTCCCCGCACTGCAAGCAAGTCTCAGCCACGGCGGCAATGGAAATCACAGAGGCAGTTGCTTGCTTGCGCACCTCACGGCGGCAAGGCAGCAATGGCAAACCCACTCCTGGAGGGGGAGAGATGCCAGGTGTCCTTCCTTTCCATTCCCACCGAGCAAGGCGAACACTATAATAGGGAGTAGAAAAGAGTGCGTACCTCTCTCTTTTCTTCCCTTCCCGGTTACCGGCGGTGAGGTGGCTCGCCGGCCGGAGGTTCGAGGGGGAGAGAGAGTGAGAGAGAGGGACTTGAGTTAGGTGGGGAACAATAATGAAACGATGGATGAGAGAGAAAGAGCAGATTCTCAGCATGCGGCTGCCGCTCTGATCGTCATCATCAGAGGAGACAAGAACCAGCAAGGAGAGAATGAATCAACGAAGAGTGATTAAATAACAAAAAATGTGGATGTTCTGTTCATCGTCTCTCCTACGCCGTGAAGCACGAGGCAACTGCCATTAATTTCATATATGCCATGTTATTTGATATATTAATAATATATTTTAAAACCTACAAAATTGTAATCTCAAATTCGCCTCTGCTGAAAACGGCTACTTACAACAGTTTTTGTTGGATTGAAACAAAAACAACAAAACAGGGAATAAGAGGATTCTGTTAGACTTCTAAATGCTTTTCAGAGAACTAGACTCCTCTTGTTCTCATAAACACGACGAATTGTTGTCGCTGTCCAAGGAGATTGATTACCGGTGACAAAAAAAAATGTTTGTACTCTTGGCTTGCAACAAGGATACTGAACTTTTACCGGACACTTGTTTTCTTTTTTTTAATTAAGATGGCAGCAGCTTAATGCTTCTTGATATTCCCGCTAAATTATTTAGTACATTATTGGTGAGAGGTGCCTGATGATGAAGCTCCCACTTCCAATTAATGTTTCTGATGATGTTGCTTCTTTCTTACAGGAGCCTCCTTTGACCAAAATAAAAAAAATCTCGTGCAAGAAAAAAAAAAATCACGAGTCAACCATACTGGCCCGCAAGCAAAATCTGACCAAGCCCAGGCCCAACACAAAACAAACACGGTTTCGGTTAGCAGGTAGCGGCGAAGCTTCTTCGGCGGCAGCGTTCTTTCCCGGAAAATCTATCGGTTTCTTCTTCCTGCTCGTCTTCTTCTCTGTCCACGCCTCGAGCCCTCGACCAGGGCGGAAATCCCAATTCTTTTCCGAGAGGATCGATTGACCAAACCCTTCTTCTCCCTCTCTGCCGCACCGATCCTCAATTCAATTCCACCGGGTTGGATTGATTGATTGATTCGGCGCAACTCGGTTCCCGATGAAGAAGATCTTCGGCGCCAAGAAGAACAAGGATCCGCCGCCCACCATCCTGGACGCCACCGACAGAGTACGCCTCTCTCTCTTTCCTTCTCACGAGAAAAAAAATCCTTTCTTTCCTCTTATTCTTACCTACTACAGCAGCAAATAGTACGAGATTTTCCTCCTGACAAATCCCTTGATTGGCGGCTCGCGCGCAGATCAACAAGCGTGGCGACACCGTCGACGAGAAGATCAAGAAGCTCGATGCCGAGCTCGCCCGCTACAAGGAACAGATCAAGAAGACGCGCCCCGGCCCAGCTCAGGAGGCCGTCAAGGCCAGGGCCATGAGGGTCCTCAAGCAGCGGAGGATGTAAGTCAGATCGAGACCAATCTCTCTTTCTTGCCATCAACTAGACTCTGTAGATAGATTATTATTGTTTCCAGTTCAACTCTTTAGACCTGGGAGGGACAATGCTCAATCGTTAGCCACTGAGGATTCATGACCGAATCTCTATGTTTAATTGCCCCGCACTGCATCCTTTACCTCTTATCATATGTTATATAGCTTCTGTAATCAATACATGCACGACCGATTATATCTTTCCAGTGTTTACAGATACAATCTTATCACACAAATCTTTTTCATAAAAGAAACATTGATTGTACCAACAGCCTATTGATTAATAATACAGCTTCTTGCCCATTAGCATGACTCTAATTCATTAATTTCCCCATATTAATCTTTTTTATCACTCCAAACTACTCCATGAAACACTATTATCTTCATCCTCCAAATTCTCCCGTTACAGGTATGAAGGACAGCGTGACATGCTGTACAACCAAACATATAACCTTGACCAAGTTTCTTTCGCAGCCGAGGGACTCAAAGATGCTCAGCAAACTGTATGGTTCTTCCAGAGTTCCCTAACAAGCTCAAATGCTTTGCGTTTGCTGCACCCATTCTGATTTCTAAACTTCCATTGATTTGCTTTTACTGAACAGATGACTGCTATGAAGGCTGCCAACAAAGAGCTAAAAGGAATGATGAAAACTGTCAAACTTGAAGATATCGATGTAAGTAACACACAAGATTGCTTTATTTTCCTTGTAGGTTTGCTTCCCCCATTGCATCTGAATATGGGTGATCCATACTGTAGAGCATGCAAGATGAGATGATGGATCTTATGGACGTGAGCAATGAGATACAAGAAACTCTTGGTAGAAGCTACAATGTTCCTGATGACATCGATGAGGAGGAACTTATGGGGGGTACGCCTCATATTTCCAGTTTGGTTGTTCCTTGATAACCATTTTTTAATTGAATCACTTTCTCTGTTCACTGTCCTCATTCCATCTCTTGATAAATGCAGAACTTGATGCTTTGGAAGCTGACATGGACTTTGAATCTGAGTCAGTCCCATCTTACCTTCAGCCAGACAAGGAACCAGATCAAGAAACTGAACTAAACTTGCCTGCTGCACCAACAGGACATGCGCCTCAACCAAACCAGCAACAGGTAACTGTGTGAAGGTTCTTACCTTTTGTATCACCTTTCCATGATCATTTTATTATCTTAACTTGATTTCCTTTTAAGCTGAAAATTGGAGATGATTAGCAATGTCTCCCGTTTTAGCATAGTCTAGCCAGCAGGGAAAAAAAAATACTGATGAGCGCATAAAAGCAGAACATAAAAGTATGAGCGACCAAAGAGGAACCTTTTATTCCGTGTTTAGAAGAAAATAGATATATGGTCAGGTTGTAGATGAGCCACCAACTACACTTAGAGCAGTTCATTAGAAGAGGAATGAAGAAAAACAATATTGCACTGAGCATTGGGAACACATACCTTTTGAGTACTCCTGAAATAATGATTGGTATGCAAGTTCTCATGATTTTTTTATTTTTCAATTGGTGCAGGTGGATGAACTAGGACTGCCCACAGTGCCACAAGCATCTATCCGCAGTTAAACACAATGATGGATCTTGATGTATAAAAAAAGGAAGAAATATGTTTTGTGCTTTAAGATTTCAATGTAACTTTCCTTCATATACCACGACAATTTGTTACCTCCTATGGACGTTGTAAATTGATTTGATTGGGACATAACATCCTCTTTTTCGTGATAGTTCTGACTTTGTGGAAGACAATTGCTACAGCCTTCATGGTGTACATATTAGAAGCTTGTGAACTTAAGATGTTTCTACTATATTTATTTCAATTCATTTGCTGGTAAAACTGATGAATTGGCTTGAGTGGCAAATGCCTCACGACTGCTGGAGTTGGGTCAATGGTGATCCTAGCCTCTAACATGTTAGCCTGGGAAAGGCTCATGCTCTCATGTTCAAGACAGGATACTCAGGTTTCCATGGGCTCTTGCAGGATTTCCATGGGCTGGGAACCAGGTGCCCAAACACAGCAACAAAGGAGATCAGGGACGCCAATGGCCTGTACTTCCCAACATGTCTCTGCAAACAAACAGTTTTGGAATTCATGATGTGCTAAGTATATGACTTCTGACTTCTACTTTGCTGGGATTGTAAGATGATACAGAAAAAAAAAGGAGATATTACCTGAGCCTGAAAGGTCCAGGTGCAAATGGCCATCCTAAAAGTTAAGTGCCAGTATCAAAATTTTTTTAAAAAAGGCAGCAAGTAGCTCCCACTTGCGAAGAATATAGGGAAGGTTCAAACACTTGGTTAGTCTTTTCGTTTACCATGAAAGGATCTCGACACTTGAAAGTTAAAAGTTTTCTATCAAATTCCAACCAATTATTTACTTCCGAGAATTGCAAGAAAATATTTACTTCCTTATTTACAAAGAAAGCAAAAAGTTAGTCCACTTTATTAGTGTGGAGACAAGACAAAATATTGTTTGGTTTCTAGTTGGGCATCACATCATACATGTATTGTCAATGATGCTTAATTCAATCCTACCTATAAAATTGAAAGGTTTTCTCTGAAATTTATACATTTCAATGACATTTTACAAGTGTCAATATAAAACTAGGGACCATATTTGTCATAGCAGCAAAATTCCAAATAGACGAGAGATACATCCCAAAAATATCTGGAGGGCATACTCCATTTGTAAGAGCAGAAGCATTTGGCCTATCCGTCTATCGCTTTGTCTATCCTCCAGCGCCCAGGTGCTCGGCGCGACCGTCTCTTCCTCCTACGACCTCCCCATCCCCGTCAATGGCGGTTGCCACCTCCTTCGCGACCCTCGTAAGCTCCCCTTCTCATCAGACCGAGACCGCCGCCATCCGTCTCTCGAGGCCGCAGTTCCCTGATCTGCCCTGTTTGTTGTGTCGCTTGCAGGCCGTCGCGCTCCCCGCCGGGCAGCGGACCCTCCTCGCCGCCAAGGGCCCCTCGGCGCTCGTCTCCTTCCGCGACGCCCGCCTTCCCTCCCAGGCGCTCTCCTTCTCCGGGGCCTTAGCGCAGTCGCCATCCCACGTCCGCTCCCGCTTCGTCACATCCGCCAGCGCGGAGCCCAAGGTGCCATCTTTTTCACCTGCCGATTCAATTTTTTTTTTTCTTTCCATTGTAAATCTATAAGATATTGCTTGAGAGTTGAGTGGGTACTGATGACCCTCTGGCCTCTCGAAGAGGCATGAAGTCAATGAAATTCTAAACGGTAAACGGTGACCCACTGTTTAGGTTTTTTTTTTCAGTTTAAACGGCTGTTTAAACCGGTTTAATCAAGCTCAAAACAAGATTAAACGGTTTAAACGGCCAAAACAGCCTAAACGGTCACCCTTCGATTACAGTTTAAACTGGTTTAAACGCCCGTTTAAAACCGTTTAGGAAAACAATGCATAAAGTTTGCGATTTGTTGACTTTAATTCGAAGATGCTGAATCTTGGCCATGTAGCCTATCAGCATATTATCTGCTTTAGATGCTACGGAACTGCTAAGTGAGGTTCATTCTTTCAGATAAAATTGCTGGCTTGCTTTCAAACCGTACATACCCTTTGTGCATTGGTAGCTTCATGAGACCCTGTTTTGGAACTTCTTTTATATTTAATCATCTCTAGTGTGTGAAAATTGGCTGTTGTATGTTACTGAAAACTGGGAAAAACCTTAACGTATGCAGTTCTGTGATTACATATTTTCTGTTAATTCGTAGGGAACAATAGCATTTTATGGCATCGATGTTGTTTCTTTTTGCTCTGCAGGAAGCGGAACTTCAGTCCAAAATCACAAACAAGGTGTACTTTGACATAAGCATCGGAAATCCTGTGGGTCAGAATGTTGGGAGAATCGTCATCGGCTTGTATGGGGATGATGTTCCTCAGACCGCAGAGAACTTCCGTGCCCTTTGCACTGGTACAGGGCCTTCCTTGAAGTCTCGTTTTCTTCTTTTCAATGTTTTGCCTTGCCCAGCCAAGATGCCTGAAAGTGCTTCGTTTCTGCAGGAGAGAAAGGATTCGGTTACAAGGGATCCAGTTTCCATCGTGTCATTAAGGACTTCATGATCCAGGGAGGAGACTTTGACAAGGGCAATGTATGTACCCAACTAATTCCAGTTGAATATAGCGTATTGTTGAATATAGTGTATTGCATTTGCATAATCATGCCGTCATACAGGACTGATTGAATTTGTGTATTGACTATACTCGTTCATACTAGTACACATGTACTTATTGTGTTAAATATTGCCATTTTGGAGTTGTGTTAAATATTGTCATTTTGGAGTTATGCATGACTAACTAGTAACTAGCCCCAGTTCTGCACCCTAACCAGCAATTATGCAGCAACAGGTAGGGTTTCTCTACAACATTCTTATTTGGTTTGACAGTTGATCACTAGGATAACCTGAATTGGATCTGCAGCTGTGCACTATCAAGTGTTGCATGTTATTGAATAAAATCGATTTTTCAGGGTACAGGTGGGAAGAGCATATATGGCCGCACCTTCAAAGACGAGAACTTCAAATGTATAGTCTGCATCTAATCTTGTCTTGATTATGCTATTTTTATTTGTTGTCCCTATCTTAAACTGATGGCCTGTCAATTTCTTGTTTTAGTGGTTCATGTTGGACCTGGAGTAGTCAGCATGGCTAACGCTGGACCAAACACCAACGGTAGCCAATTTTTCATTTGCACTGTCAAGGTAATTTTGCACTTACTGCAACTATTAGATTTATGGAGATAATATTTTTTTATTGTCTCATGTATATTGGCAAACCTTACACACAGCTAATTTAACTGCTACGTTTGCAGACGCAATGGTTGGATGGGAGACATGTTGTGTTTGGCCAGGTTCTGGAAGGCATGGACGTTGTAAGGGCGATTGAGTCACAGGAGACTGACAGAGGGGACCGTCCGAAGAAGAAAGTTATTATCAGTGAATGTGGGGAGCTTCCAGTGGTTTAAGTGTTCCACAATCACCATCTTAGCTCCTACAGATGTCGACATTTACCCCCTCTGCTTTTCACTGGGGAGTTCCATGATTCTATGAACTTATCGGTACTTTCAATGATTCTGTGAACTCATCGGTGCCTTTTTCCCGCTAGCTAGAGAGTTTATCATGAGCTAACGCTAAGATCTCAATCTGAAGCAATTCACTATTGCTCCGCTGGAATAAAATGTTCTTGTTTCCCTATCCTTATCAGGGAATGCCTTTTTTTCTCTTTTCATGATGAATGTTGAAGTACCCTGTAAAATTTATGATACTTTTATGCGGATTGAAATGCCTGGATGCATGTCTTCCCTCATCACAGACAAATTGGAGTACTATAGTATAAAGCAATGAAGAACAAAATGGTTAGTGCATGTGTCGTGATGCATGTTGTCAGCCGTGAGAGCAAAGTATTGTTGGGTTTGGAGTGGGATCGCCTTTACAAAATGCGTTGATCCTTTACAACCACCGCGTGATGACTACTCCCTCGATTTCTTGTCTAACATCATTTTTTGACAATTTCTTTTATTCAAAAAACTAGTTTAAATGTGTAAAGTTATAACCTGTGTTTTAAATGTCTTTGATGATAAATAAATTATAATAAATATATAAAATTTATTACATTTTTAAATAAAGTGAATGATTGAGGTTTGATGTTAGAAATTAATAGCAACATCAATTTAAAAATGGAGAGCAGATGGGTGCATTTACAAGTTATCGATCCTTCATCTCCGTTCGGGAAAGGCATGCACGTCGACGTCGAGCACAACTAACTCTTGTATCTGAGTTGTATTGGAGCTGCTGGAGGTAGACGAAGCCATTTACTTACTCTATTTAGCTAGTAGTAATAAGCTTGTGTACGACCTAGAACCACTGCACCAGCAGCCGCAGCAGCAAAAGAAGAAGATGCAGGACTGGGCGCCTGTGCTCATCTCGTTCCTGCTCTTCATCCTCCTCTCGCCGGGGCTGCTTTTCCAGATGCCCGCCAAGTCGCGTATCATCGCCTTCGGCAACTTCCAGACCAGCGCCGCCTCCATCCTCGTCCACGCCATCATCTTCTTCGCCCTCGACGCCGTCTTCCTCATCGCCATCGGCGTCCACATCCAGCTCGGGAACTGATGAGCTGCTATCTGCGAGCAGGATCGCCATAGCGATCGACGCAAGAGCCTGCAGGCGGTTTCAATTTCACTGTACTTACTTCCTGTTGATTCAGTTGCTGGCAGTAGGCGGTAGCTAGCAGGGGAAGACATGTCCTGTGTGTATACTATTGTTGATTTCTCTGGATAATCAGCTCTTGTCCTATGTGTATATTATTGTTGTTATGGATGATCAAGCAAATCAGAAGATAGATACAGTTTGTAAGTATATTTTCTGGTCGAGTTTATATGCATGTTGATTCCGTGCAGATTATATACACCCTCCATTCTAAAATCCGGTTAATTCAAATTTGAAATAACGGGCGACAACAATTTTGAAACGGAGTCAGTCAAAGACATCTAACTGTCACAATGACAAACTAAGCTGTAGGACAGATGTGAAAGCGCAACAAGAGAACAAAACCGCAACATAATTATGAACACAATATATACAAGCAAGCCAAAGATGTCAACATCCTTCCTGCGTCCAGCTCCAATTTCCAACCACGATCGAGCAGATAGCCTCCGATCTGCTCCATCCATTACATGTGGTGCTGGTGCATGGATCAACACCTCAACCTGAATGTGGCCTGCAATTCTGTTTCAGCCACCAGCTCCATTGATGCAAAAATAAGCTTGAGGAAAATGAACCAGGAGAAAGGCAGATTGCTCCTCCATCTCCACATGATGAATCATCAGCCTCTAATGATTGAACACTGATCTGCATTTTTTTATGTTGTTCGATCGATTGTCTGGTCAGTCTTTGGCGTCTGGGAGGGGGAGAGTGCAATCATCAGCAACAACAGCTCCATCTGCACATCACATGTGTATTTATGTCTTATACTACCCATAAAGAAACTTAATTTTTTTTTTTCAGGATCACGTACCCCGGGTACTTGATGACCCGTATTCGTACACGTGAGTCAAGACCCCGAGGGGTTTTGGGGTCGGATGACGGCGCACGAACGCGCGGTCCGACCTCCGAGGCAACAATCTACGAGAGCTAAGTCTTAGTCCTAGGCCGGCCATGCAAAGAGAAGCGTCGGGCCATCGGAGAAGAATTTGCGAAGTTTTTAGACGCCAAGTTTATTCAAGAGGTCTACCACCTCGAGTGACTGGCCAACCCTGTAATGGTTAAAAAGAAGACTGGGCAACAGAAAATGTGCGTTGACTACACGAGTCTCAATAAGACCTGCTCGAAGGACTCCTCTCTCCCGCGCATTGATCAAGTGGTGGACTCCACCGCCGGATGCGAAACCCTCAGCTTCCTCGACGCGTACTCTGGATATCATCAGATTTCCATACGCGAGTCTGACCGATCGGCCACGTCCTTCATCACGCCCTTCGGATCCTTTTGCTACATCACGATGCCGTTCGGGCTCAAGAATGCCGGCGTCACGTACCAGCGCTGCATGCAGAAGTGTTTTCACGACCAACTGGGTCAAAATCTGAAGGTCTACGTTGACGACATTATCATCAAGACTCGGCGGGCCTCCGACCTCGTCTAAGATCTGGAGAAAACGTTCGCGAACCTCCGACGCTATCGGATCAAGCTGAACCCCGAGAAGTGCATTTTCGGGGTGCCCTCGGGCAAACTACTTAGCTTCGTCATCTCCGAGTGTAGGATTGAGACGAACCCCGAGAAAATTTTCGCCATCCTCAACCTCAGGCCCATCAACAACGTCAAGGGCGTCCAGAGGCTAACTGGGTGCTTGGCAGCCCTCAATCACTTCATCTCGAGGCTCGAAGAGAAAGCGATGCTTTTCTACCGGTTGCTACGAAAAGCAGAGCGGTTCACCTAGACCACTGAGGCCCAGAAAGCCTTTGAACGGCTCAAGACCCTGCTCTCTTCGCCGCCGATCCTCACGTCCCCGACCCTAGGAGAGTCTCTCCTCCTCTATATTGTGGCGACTTCCAAAGTCGTCAGCACCGTCCTCGTCGTCGAACGGAGCGAAGAAGGTCAGGCTTTGCCTGTTCAGCGGTCTGTCTACTTCATCAGCGAGGTGCTGACCGACGCCAAGACTCGGTACACCCAGGTGGAGAAGCTGATCTACGCCGTCCTCATCATGAGCCGCAAGCTACGACATTACTTCACGAGCCACTCCGTCCAAGTGGTCACCGGCTTCCCACTCGGGGAGATCATCAGTGGCAAAGACACGGTCGGGCGCATAGCCATGTGGGCCATGGAGCTCGTGGGGCTCGACGTCGTCTTCGTCCTCGGCAGGCCATTAAGTCTCAGACCCTGGCCGACTTCGTCGCCGAATGGACCGAGCCTCAGTAACCGTCGACCCCTGGCAGGATCGAGTATTGGACGATGTACTTCGACGGGTCCTGCATGCTCAAGGGCGCGGGGGTTGGGGTCGTCCTAATCTCCCCAAAGGGAGACAAGTTCTGCTACGTGCTGCAGCTGAAATTTCGTGCCTCCAACAACGCGGTCGAGTACGAGGCTCTGCTCCACGGCCTACGAATGGCCATCACCTTCGGCGTTCAGCGACTCTATGTCAAGGGAGATTCCGAGCTGGTCGTCAACCAGGTCATGAAGACCTTCAGCTGTCGAGACCAGAGGATGGAGGCCTACTGTCAAGAGGTTCGTAAACTCGAAGACAAGTTCGATGGGCTCGAACTCCATCACGTTCTACGTTGAGATAACGAAGCCGTCGACGCCGTCGCCAAGTTGGGCTCGGAGAGTGAACCGATCCCCGACGGTGTTTTTCTCGAAGTCCTCACCAAGCCTTCTATCAGTATCAAGGAGGACTCGCCCACTGAGGCACGAGCAGTGAGCCAACCCCAGATCTGAGGGCGAAGGTAATGCCCGTCGCCCCCAACTGGTCCCGCGATATCTTCACCTACCTTCAAGACGGCACTCTTCCGACCGACATCAACGAAGCCAAGAGGGTCACGCGCCAGGCCAAAGCCTACGTCATCTCAGACGGCGAGCTTTACAAACGAAGCACGAGCGGCGTGCTGCAGCACTGCGTCCCTCGGGAGGGAGGCATGCACCTGCTGGACGACATCCACTCGAGCATTTGCGATCATCATGTCGGACCTAGAACTCTGGTCGGCAAGGCCTTCTGTCAAGGCTTCTACTGACTGACAGCAGTAGTCGACGTCGAAAAGCTCATTCGAACCTGCCAAGGTTGCCAATTCTACGTCCGACAAACGCACCTGTCGGCCCAGGAGCTCCAGACGATTTCGATCGCCTGGCCCTTCGCTGTCTGGGGACTCGACATCCTCGGACTGTTCAAAAGGCACCCGACGGCTTCACCCATCTTTTTGTCGCCGTCGACAAGTTCACCAAATGGATCGAGGCCGAGCCGGTGCCCAAGATCACTTTAACACGGGCGGTTGCTTTCGTCCGCAGCATCATCTGTCGGTTTGGGGTTTCGAACTCCATCATCACTGACAATGGAGCACAGTTCATCGGTCGACAGTTCCAAGAATTTTGCGACGAGTATCACATTCGGCTCGACTTCGCCTCCGTGGCACATCCAAGGACGAATGGGCAGGTCGAGCGGGCCAACGGAATGATACTCCAAGGACTAAAGCCTCGGATTTACGACTCCGTCAAGCAGGCGGCCGAACATGGGCCAGCGAACTCCCGTCAGTCTTATGGGGTCTACAAACGGCCCCCAACAGAACCATCGGGTTCACACCGTTCTTCATGACGTTCGGAGCAGAAGCGATGCTGCCAACCGATCTCGACTATGACTCTCCGCGAGTCCGAGCCTACGACGAGGAAAGGTCGCAGAACGCGCTGCAAGACGCTCTCGACCAGCTGCAAGAGGCGCGCGAAGTCGCCCTCCTACGATCCGCCAAGTATCAGCAAAGACTACGACGACTACACGCTGGCGCGTCAAGGGTCGGCCGCTAAACGTGGGAGATTTAGTGCTGAGAAGGGTGCAAACGAAAGCCGACCAGCATAAGCTGTCGCCCCCTGGGAGGGACCTTTTGTAATCAAGCGCGTCTTGAGACCCGGTGCTTACAAGCTAGCAACCGAAGACGGCCGAGAGCTCGAGAACGCGTGGAACATCGAGATCCTTCAAAGGTTCTACATCTAATAAAAACAGCTAAGTTCTCGCAACTTACTCCCACTTATCGTTTTTGAGCTGCGAACCGTGGCTGCCCCGGCCACGCCCTGCACCCGAGGGTTACTTGCCTCCGCCCTCTCGAGTGTCGAAACGTCCGACCTCGCTCGTCTTTTTTTGATTTATTGTGCCGAGGCACCGCTCCTCGTTGACCTTTTACGTCTCATTTTTTTCGCTGACTCACGCTTCATTTTGTTTCTTTGGGGTCAGATCCCCGGCTCGCGTCGAGCTCGCGGGCGACCTCGGACGTGATAAACTTCGTGCACGTTTTTCGTTCGAAGTCTCCTCCCGGCTACACTATCAACGATCGGGAGCCGATGACACTCTACAGCTGTATTGGGCCTGACACCCGACCCTACGAGCTATACTCGACCCGTTCGTTTGATTGATGCCCAACGAAACGCGAAAAACAGCCACAAGCAGCGAAAGGGGTCAGAAACTAGAGTCCACGCTTCGTTTTTTCTCTGGGGTCAGATCCTCGTTTTTGTTTCTTCTGGGTCGGATCCCCGACCCGCGCCGACCTCGCGGGTGATCCCCGAAAGCGATAAACTTCGAGCGTGTTTTTCGTTTGAATCCTCCTCGCAGCTATGCTATCAACGATCGGGAGTCGATGACGCTCTACGGTTGTATCGAGCCCGACACCCGACCCTACGAGCTATACTCGACCCGTTTGTTTGATTGACGCCCAGTGGAGCTTGAAAAACAGTCGCAAGCAGCGAAGAGGGGTCGAAAACTTGAACTCGTTCGTGCAATGATGATTTCTCTATTGATATCATTCATTACACTAGACACGACTTTTTACAAACCTAACTCTATACATAGAAAAACGAGCCAAACCGCTCGGGTAAGAAGGTCTCCATCCTGAAGTCGGCGACGGCCTTCGCCCCAGGCTCCTGCATCTCCACCGAGAGCGCGTCCAGCTGCTCGTTCAAGTTGCCGGATACGAAGCCCTCGACGACCTTGCCGAAGTCCGCATCCGAATAGTGGGAGTGGGCCAGGGCCAGGGCTGTCGCAGACCCGTTCTCCAGCGTCCTCATGACGACATCGGCGACAACTTCTGGAAGCTGATGCAGGGCGTGCGAGAGGACCCCCGTCGGGACGGAGTCCTCCGACACGTCAGAGTATAACTTCTTCAAAAGACTCAAACCCACCGACCTTAGGGTTTGAACTTCGCCCGCCAAGCCTGCGCTCAAGACCATCAGCAAAACGACTCCGAACGACGGAGCAAAGTTAAAAGAGGTCCACCCTTACCGTCTCGTTCCTTCTCGGCGGCCTCCGCAGCCTGCCCCGCAGGGTCCAGGCTCTTTCGAAGCCGCTCATTCTGTACTTGGGCTGCTAAGAGCTCCTCCTGGACTCCAACGGCCCCCTGGCGCGTCTGCTCGAGCTCCGCCGTCGCCTGCTCGACCTCGGACTGGAGCATGATCCTCTCTGACTTCAGAAGGTCGACCTGCTCGAATGCACGATCGCGCTCCTCCTTGACAATGCGGATCGTCTGCTCTAAGGTCGAGCGGGCCCCCTCCGCATGCTAATGAAGGAGCTCGAGGCGCCGCATCTCAGTGTCATATTCGACGGCTTGACGACGAAGCCCTGCAATACCACAAGTTAAAATCCGACCCCGAAATCGGACGAATACGACTCGACTTACCGACGACCGTGCGGTTGGTATGCTCGAGGGCCGTCGCGACCCGGTTAGCCCGGGCGTCGGAGGCCACGGCCTCCGTGCGCACCTTGTTGGCCTCCTCGAGGGTGGTGTGGGCCGACTCCCGGGCGGTGTGGAGTTGGGAGCGCAGGTCGGCCATCGTCTCCTCCGACTCAGCTCGGGCCTTCGCCAGCTCCTCCCGCAAGGCATCGACCTCGGACTGGGAGAAGAATGCACGCGGGGGCCGACCCAAGGCGGCGTGGAGGTTGTCCTGCGAAGGGACTGTCAGCCCGAAGACTATGGGAATCAGAAACGAAAAATACTAAAGTCCGAAGACTCACCCGGCACTCGTTAAAGTGCGCCTCGTCAAAAATGACGTCGACCTCCTCGACGACCCCGAGCAATTGACGGAGGCCGGCAGCTAGCCTCATTTTGAGCGCCCGGGCGCCGCCCAC
>BCLH01002511.1:34856-48105 GCA_001602315.1 Zoysia pacifica | reverse complement strand
TTAGCCTTAGCTACTTCCTTGTAAACGCGTGTGTCGACAAGACCACCCGATTTGCTTGATTCAGAACCCCAATTTCGTGATTATATCCAGATCTGTGAGTTGTCTACCTGTTCATCTTGTTCTTGCTTGTTCTCGATTGCTCGCAGGTTCAGGGTTGTTCTTGGCACAGCAAGAACAACAACAAATCGGAGCCGGTGTACCTGTTGCTAAGGCGCAGCAACCCTGTTGGTTGTTGTAGTCGGACAGCCAACGTCGAATCCATCCCAAATCGAAGCTATCCTCCTCTCATCGAAAGATCGGGATCAGCCCCTGCCATACCAGATTAGACCAGCTAGGAGTCGGAGTTCAAGCTTTCGAGAAGATTGTGAAAGACGACGCCAAGTTGTGAGCGGTTTCGGGTCCACCGCTCAAAAGAGACACCAAGAGTGAGCGCCCGAGCCTTGGAGGGTTGCTCTGGTGCTTGGGTATTGTTTGCTAGTGCTTGCTCAAAAGACGACGCCAAGTTTGTGAGCGGTTTCGGGTCCACCGCTCAAAAGAGACACCAAGAGTGAGCGCCTGAGCCTTGGAGGGTTGCCCGAGCCTTGGAGGGTTGCTAGTGCTTGCTTGTTGTCTTTACTTATCACTTGCATTGTTAGAGGTCTTAGCCTACTAAAATTGTGTATGGATTGAGACTTGTATTTTAAGTTTGTAGCGAATTAAATCCTTATTGTCCTTGACCCTTACACCCACGACCTCCAGTTGAGTTGAAAACTCTTCCGGCTGGCCTGCATTATGCTTTCTTGAATGGTGACTCGGAAGCCCCTGTCATCATAAGTGAGAAGCTTTCCAATGAAGAAACGATGAAACTAATCACCATTCTAGAAAAGTATCACTCTGCTCTAGGCTACTCATTGCAGGATCTTAGGGTAGGAGAATAAGCCCAACTCTTTGTACTCATCGAATCCCCTTAGATCCGACTTGTACACCCTCTAGGGAACCTCAATGAAATTTAATAATTCAATGTGGGAGGTTGTCAAGAAGGAAGTCTTGAAACTCTTGCACGCCGTGATCACTTATCCTGTGCCTTATAGTGAGTGGGTAAGCCCAATTTAGGTTGTGCCCAAAAAAGGGGGTGACGGTCGCTAAGAATGAGAGGAATGAGCTTATCTCTCAGCGAACCATCACATGATGGAGGATGTGCATTGACTACCAAAAACTTAACAAGGCTACAAAAAAGGATCACTTCCTTTTGCTTTTCATTCATGAAATATTGGAGCGTCTGGTGAAGCATTCTTACTTTTGTTTCCTTGATGGGTATTCAGGATATCATCAAATCCCCATTCACCCTATTGACTAAAGCAAGACCACATTCACATGTCCATATGAAATGTTTGCATATCGGAGGATGTCGTTCGGAATATGTAATGCGCTTGCATCATTCCAACAATGCATGATGCCCATCTTCTCCGACATTGAAGAAATCATGGAAGTTTTCATGGACGACTTCTCAGTCTATGGAAAAACATTTGATCACTGTTTGGAGAATTTGGACAAGGTCTTCGAACGATGCCAAGAGAAGGACCTTGTGCTTAATTGGGAGAAGTGTCATTTTATGGTCCGAAAAGGCATGATTTTCGAACACTTTGTGTCCGAACATGACATTGAGGTGGACAAGAAAAAGATCGACATGATTGAACAACTGCCACCTCCTACCAACGTGAAGGGAATCCAGAGTTTCTTAGGCCATGCGAGGTTCTATAGATGATTCATTCGAGACATTTCTCAAATCGCCTTCATGAATGCTGATGTATCCAACTGTCTGTAGAGGTAGGCGGTAGGTGGTGAACAGCCATGTCCATCCGTTGTTATCCTTCGCGTTCGGGTATGATGTAGGGCCTGTTAAAGATAGTGTACTTTGGCTTATTAAACTAAGTCAGAAGGCATCACCCCAGTAGTGCCTGGGTACGTCTGGAGTTAAATCCTAAAACATGTTTAGACTAGATAATGCATAGATTCATGAGACTAATTTAGGAAATACAAAAGAAACTACACTTGTCCATATGCTTAGCACACATTTGTATTTAGAACAGAGTAGAGCAGTAATATGATGTGTGTGTCCACTATCACATTCATATATGCTTACCCCTATTTTGAACTTAGTTATTTCAATATGAGAAGTGTCGATGCCTCAATTTCCACCTCCCGAACAGGCGTGGGCCGAAACTACAAATTCTTGAAGACCTTCTTGGGCCTCGGCCCAGTTAGGAGCAACCACCGGAGGAACGCCTACTCACGACGCCACGACACAGCATTCAAAGCACGGTTAATGGCTGGGTAGTTACTGCTAATAAAATAGCCGTTACACTTAACGGGCCTGCTCCTGTAATTAGGAATAGGCGTTACTGGTATTACGATGCGATAAATTGTAATTACTACGGGAGGGCTGCCCTCTCCTGCAAATATGTAACCTGTCCAACCGGACAGGACATCTGATTCTAGACTAAGAGTACACGCACTCACTAGATGTAGGGTTGTTATCCTCTGGGAGGCCCGAACTAGTCTAATCCCCTCGTGTGAGTTCTCTTTGAGATTAGCTTTACGTTGCTTACACTCTCGACCCTATTCACAATATCTACCAATCCCGATCTCATAGATCAGACGTCGACAAAGGTGCGCCAGGTAGGGGGCGTGAGGTGAATCTAGTCTGAACTTTATCCATGGTGTTCTCAAGCAACCTTGTTACCACGTTCCATTTCAGAACATTGGTTTCCATTGCCGATGAAGAAGGTTCTTTGGCTCATCCGCCAAAGTTCCTCGAGGCTTTCTCTCAAATCTCATTTGAGATGCCTACTACGATTGAGATTCCGAGTGTCAGCTCGGGTCCCGATCAAGCGTTGGTCCTTCCAAGGATCAAGTGAAGAAGCTACCAACACAGTCGAGAATAATTCTCAATCTTGTCAACGGCAAGTTCCCAGGGTTGGAGCTGGAATGCTATAAGTCCAGCAGAGACAGCAACAATGACTGCATCGACGACGACTTCGGGTCGGATGAAGAATATCCCTCGATCATGGGATATCTAGAGTGAAACCACAACATCGAGCTGCGACAGATCAATGTTGCTAGGAAGAATAATCCGGCACCCTCAGTTGGATCGTCAAGCCATCTTCCCACCATTGATTCTAGTGCAGCAGAGAAGAACAATTTGTCGGGCCCTCCGGTAAGAAATTTGCAAACTAATTTTGAGGCTACTCGTCTCCAAACAATCCTCGAATGCATGCAGCATTTAGTGGCTGATGGTTTGGCTCTGACGCCATTGGTTCAGCAAGGGTTGGTGATTGATGGCCGTATAGGTCACACGTCGCCATCAGGCCAAAATCAGCCCAAGGCTTCATGCCGGGCGATTCCCGTGGAGGACCATCCTCCCGAAGAGCTCCTTCTAGTTCGGTTACATCTCCCCAGTAGGGACATCGTCTCTCTGTCAGAGATTTATAGCATAGTCTAGACAGGCAACGAAGTTAGAGGGGCCATACCGGTGAACATCCGCGCAGGAATGACGCGCACAATGATATCGATGCCAACAAGCATCGTAGAGAAGCAGCTGAAGTTGCTCCTCATCGGGTTCGATCTAGTCGGAGCTCGTTCAAGGCTCTTGCCCCAAGTCTACGACAAGTTTGGTGGCCTGAATAATTTAAGCCAGGACCGATCGAAAAATATGATGGATCATCTAATCCTGTAGAATTTCTTTACCCTACTCCACAGTTATTGAAGCTGCTGGAGGCGACGATAGAGTAAAGGCTAATAATCTGCCTACTGCTCTGTCTGAATCAGCTCGTTCATGGCTGGTCAATCTTCCTTAGTCCACTTTCCAGACATGAGATCAACTGTATGCGACCTTCATTCAGAATTTCTAGGGGACCTTTGAAAGGCCCTCGACGGCAAAAACTTTTTGTACCATCAAGCAAAAGCCCGATGAGAGTCTTCGTGACTATGTGAAGTGGTTGAGTCAAACGAGTAATTCCATGCCTCATATTGAAGATCTTGAGGTCATTATTGCCTTCAGAGAAAGCATATCTGATGTCTACTCCGCAGAAAGGCTTGCCGTTGTGGAACCAAAACAGTGGGCCACCTCTTGTCAATCGCCAAAACCTGCATCAAAGCATCAGAAGCTCGAGCCCGGATCACTAGAGAAGTGAAGACTAAAAGCTCCCGCAAGAAGTCTAATGATCGGGAGCTCAACGTTGCCAAGCGAGAAGGAGGAGAGCGTCTTGAGAAAAAGAAGAAGCCCTTCAACAAGCCAGAAGATGCTCAAAAGTGGTGCCCAGTTTATCGATCAAGGTATCACAACTTCACTGAGTGCACTTTTTACACTGAGCAAAAGAAGAAGGACACTCTCGAACCTCCAGCAACACCCCGACCGGAGGCTCTGGCCAGGGGTCATCAGAGAGCTGAAGAATATGATGAAGAGTTCCCAGAAGTCAATATGATCATTGGTGGAAGCACAACAGTTCCGTCCAAGACTCAATACAAGAAGTATGAGCGAGAAGTGCTTAATGTTGTTCTCGTTAGCAAGAAGATGCGGTGGCATGAAGTCCCGGTCATGTTTGGTCCTGAAGATCACCCGAAGATAGAGTTGTCAACTAGGAACCTACCATTTGTGGTCAAGATCCTGATTCATCGGAGCAATGTTGCAAAGACTCTCATTGATACATGTGCAGCCTTAAACCTCCTCATGAAATGTATTTACGAGGAAATGGGTTTTCGTTTGTCAGCATTGCAGCCCGTGGATGAAAGATTCCATGTGATAATTCTAAGGGTTTCATCAAAACCCTTGGGGAAGATTGATCTGACCGTTGCTTGCAGTCATGGAGATAACAAGCGTTGAGATTTCTCACCTTCGAGGTGGCGGGTTTTTATTCGGCGTACAACAGCATCCTCGAGAGGCCTTTGCTCTTGAAGTTTATGGCCGCTGCTCATTTGGCCTATGCAAGCATGAAGATGCTAGGGCCCTTGGGGGGTCAATATAATCGTCTCTGATCTCAAGGAGGCGGTCAAGTGCGACATCAACTCGCTGGCCCGTGTGGGTCATTTCAAGAAAGGAGTTCTAGAGGCAAGTTCCTCCAAATAGCCCCATACAGATGGGATGAGTTTGACTAAAGGAGAAACGAAATAGTATTATTCAAGCACAGGAACATACTATTTGCTACTTCCTTCAAGTTAGTAATCTGCCCCAGCAACTTGGCACAATCAGTTGCTTGGAGATTAACTTTCTTTTCAGCAGTATCAATTAAACATTCAGCAGCACTGCAAGACTCTCCAACTTGTTTCTTCAAAGCATTTGATAGTTTTAGTACGGCTTCCTGAACAGAAGAGAAGACTTCTTGTCGATCACCCTGAGTAGCATCAGCAACATTTGTCTTTGTTGAAGCAGCTGCAGAAGACACCTTGGAAAACCTATGTTGACAAACATCCTGTCAGAATTCAGATCTACAAGGAATAACCAGAATAAGAGGCTTACTTCAGATTGACAGCCTTGTTCAGCTTAGGCTGTTTGATGATCCTCTTTGAGCCTTGCTCTTCCTCCTGATCAAAATGGCGAAGTCCTTTATAAATAGAATTGAAAACTTGTTTGAGCGGGACCAAATGTCCTCGAAGGTAAGGGCTGCTTGCCTCAGTTTCATTGTCTGGGTTGGCCAACAAGCGGGAGCGTTTGGTAGACCCTAATTGCGCTGGATGTGGAGCTAACGGAACTAGAGATTGGGCTGGTGTAGAGCCACTGGATTTTGGTGTAGTCACTTGGGGAGTATTGGAGCTAGATTGAACAACCTCTTTCGGAGTAGCAGAGGAGTGACTTACAGAGGCACATGGAGCCTGCATCTCGTTTGACCTCATCTCTACATTCTCTTCGAGAATAACTGACCTTTGCTCTCCAGCTTCTGCCCCAGGTTTGGCAACCGATGATGATTCATGTGTTGTAAGCTCCGCAGCCTCTTCGGGCAGATCAGGCAGAGCTTCAGCTTGAACTGGGACGGTAGCTCCTCCTAGCTCTGTATTCTTGTTGGTCTCATCTTCCTCATCATCATCATCGAGGACCATTTCAATATCATCAGCGCCAAGGGCTAATCTTCCCTGTATTTAAAGTTCAATACTCAGAACAATGAGATACAAATAGTCCAAGGTGACAGGAACCAATTGATACCTCTGTAGGAGGATTCGCTGAAGAAAAGGGCGGAGGAAGGTCTTGTGGCCTGGTAACCTCATGTGATTTTAAAATTTCCTTCAAGCGGGTCACAACCTCCGTTTTTGAAATCTCTGCAGTTTATGAACACACCAACATGTTAGCCATCAAACTACATATGAATCACATCAGTAATCAGAGATTACCTTCAGGACGAGTTCTGTTCTGATCTTGAAGACTGATGTAATCAAAGGCAAGGGTTGTCTTGTTGCAAGTGGGATCACTCGCCTCTGAACAAATTCATCAACAATAATTTTACCATTCAGACCTTTGCTCTTGAGCATCAGGATCTTCGAAAGAAGAGCCTTGATTCTGTTGGGCTGGTTCGGGAGTACATTCACATCTGGGGTGATAACCGGCATCAGGTATTTCCCCTTTACCGAAGACTGAGTAATTATCTCCATGAGGAACCATCTATGATCAGTGTCCTTCCAACTCTTCCTGAGAAACAGTTCAATGTACTAATCCTTACTCCTCAAGGTGAAACCTACCGAGAATACCATCACCTGATCTCTGTAATAAAAGGCTGTATACAGAGACTGCTAGAGAGCAAGATCCGATTCAATCCCCAACCAACATTCACAGAGCATCACAAATATGCTTAAAGAAGCTACGGCGCTGGGCTTGAGATGAACAAGCTCTATTCTGTAGGTTTGGCAAATGGACTCAAGAAATTTGGAAGCAGGAACGCAAAACTACAAAGGAGATGTGCCTCAAAAACTGTTAACTGCTCATCTGCTGGCCGGGCAACATCTTTGATCTCTGAAATTTCAATCACGATATGGCTAGGGATGATACCTCTCTGGTAGAGTTTAGCCAACCTCCTCTGGGTCATGGTGGATGTCTTCCAGTACATCGTCTTCACTCTTTCATCTCCGGTGGCAAAGCCTCTGCGTGCTGGAGGTGGAGACATGGATGAACTGACAGATTCTGAAGGCTTGGGCGATGATATAACCTAGAAGATGATCTGAAAGCAGCAGAGAGTAGCGCTCAACCCAGAGAAGCAATGGCGGTGTCGGAATCGCGACAAGAAGAATGGGGAACGGCATTGAGGGAGTGGAGAATCCTTCTCTTGTTCAAGGCCTAATAAAGGCACAACAGTGTCGGTTACCAGAATTTGAACCGACAGGCTTCTCACGGAAGGAAGCTTGATGGCCTGAACAGCCTTCAGCCCGATGAGGAGTATCAGAAACGCCCGATGTGCCTAACGCACGCAAGGGGCTCACCTACATCAGTGCCCAAACACCCGATGTGCTCAACGTAATAATTGGGTTCGGCGGCACTCTTCCTTCGCGCCCGATGTGCTCAACGCATGCAAGAGGCTCTTTGTGCTTAACTTAATGCGTTGCTAAGTTTTACCCTTTATGCATAATGCCTAGAGATGGTAGGCGTTTTGGTTAGTTTCTAACTTATCTTGTTATAGCTTGTGGTTCTTTGTGCTTCATTTCATATCAACTATATCACCTCGATTATGTTTTGTCATGGTTGCCATCAATCACCAAAAAGGGGGAGATTGTAAGCTTAATGACCTTTGAAGCATTAGAAACCATAAAAGTATGAATATTTTGGTGATTGAATGCAAATCATGATTTAACTCGTTGGATGTATGTTCAACAAATGCTTACCTGAAGTGTCTATGAGTTGGCTTCCTCAAAGATGATCGATGACTCACATGATGATGGAACCCTTGATGGAGTGAAGCGGATGAAGATGGATCAAACCCTAAGGATGAGATAGAGGCAAGTGTTGCTTTGATGTACGCCTTGAGTCCATAGAAAAAATAGGTACCGGTAAGGGGATTGGGTCATTCTTTTTTCGTCACATGAGTGTTAGGATGTTTAGATGCTCTTGGATCCTAAAGTCACTAAGGTGACAAAGGACAAGTTGAGGTAGCAAGAGAAAGAAGTTGAAACAGGATGAAAATGAAGAATCCAAGTTTTAGTTTCAGAATAAGTCATCAAATAGTCCTGTGACATCACCAGATATTCCTGTGACTATAAGTTTCAGTATTTCTAGAGAAGGTGAAATCGTTGTTCTAATGAAAGAAATGGATTCGATCTCACCAGACTATTTGGTGAGGTCATCAAACAGTTCGGTGACTATAGAAGAAATGGATTTCCACATAAGGGAATTTGGTTTGAAGAAATGGTCACCAGATAGTTCGGTGACTATGAATGCTGCAGGTTTCAGAGAATGATGAAACTGACTCGATCGACGAGGGAGTTAGTCACCGGACATTCCGATGACTAGAAGATGGAGTCCAAAGATGATGTTCTTGGAGCTCGGTATGAAGGTGGTCACTGCATAGTCCGATGGTCAGATCGTCGCACGGTTCGGTGATTAGAAAAAGCAGACAACATTTTGATAACGGCTATAAACAGCTATTATGAAGTTGGTAGACTATATATAGCCATGAAATAGCCTGAGAGAGGTTGTTCAATGGCCAGAAGAATTGAGTAACGGCTATAAACATTTTGTGGGAGCTAAGGGCCACGAAGGAGAGCACAAGAGAAAATTCAAAGTTCTATAGTGCTAAAGGGAGAGTAACTAGATCATTCACACATTCCTAGAGCTTCTGAGGCTAAAGAGTAGAGACAAGGCTGGTTACTCTTTGTCTATTTGCAGCCTGGATGGGTTAGGAGTTGGTGATTGAGTTTTCGTGTGTTTGTGGTAAACGTCACAAGTTTGTGAGCAGCCTCCGCTTGAAAGGGATACCAAGAGTTAGCGCCCGAGCCTTAAAGGCTTGCTTTTGAAAGTGGGGATGTCGATGTCTTCACACTGCAAGTGAAGCGTACCCTAGAGAGCATCGTTTTGGAATGGCGGAAGGGATCAGAACTCTGACAGGAGTGGTCTAACGAGGATATGGAGGATGGTTCCATCCTTCCAAGACCTTGGAAAATCTTGAGCCTCCTTTCTCTCTTTACTACATGTTGTCCACCTTCCGCATATTTCATACATGCAAGTAGTATTGACAGGTTGCTCCAAGTTTGCGCTACCCATTTTGGCTCTCATGCTAGTGCGTCTTGTTTGATTGCATTTGGTTCATAACTAGCATATGTAGGAGTTGCTTCATGCTTTTCTTACCTTCTAGCTATCCCTTGTCTAGCCAGCTCCTAGCTCTTTCTTTGGTTTATCTGTTGTGGCTTCTTTTTTAGGGCTTATCCTCCTTTTCTTTTTGTACCTCCTTCTATACGTGGTTAGCAATGGGTGGATCTTGACACTACAAGTGGTCACCACGCTCACATTTACTAAGGGTGTCTTGGGTTGCCCCAAGATCCTATCGGATAGAGCAGAAGGAAATGAAGCTGTTAGCTAAGCTAATTGGATTTCTAGCGTATTATTAAAAACTAAGCTGACTTTTCATGGTGGAGGAGAAGGTCTCAATTTGGCATTAACTTGAGCTTTGCCTAAAACAAGATCTTTCAAAGAAGGTTCATTAAAATTGAAATTGTTAAATTTCTTTTCCCTCTTGTTGTGGCAGTTAATTATCCAGCAGATGTCTTCATGGGTAGTAGTCACCTCCCGAGTCTCCAGTGTTACACAGTGATGAGGACATCACTCTTTTAGATACATACAACACTCCACAAATTAGTATTGATGGAACTCATGCATGATAGTTGAAAGTAGAGGTGAACTCGTTACTAAACACATATTTTTCTTTCTTTGAGACTAGATGGCTATCTAATAACTTTATCATGATTAGGAACATTAGAGAGGAGCAAGAGAAGTTGAAGAATAACTTAGAGATGCACAAGACATGGAAGGACGTTCAATTCCAAAAAGGAGTTTGAATCCAACCCAGGTTCGAGCTCTAGCCGGACTTCAAGAATGGCCTGCACTAAAACGAATGCCAAGGTCGCATAGGAACACTGTTTTGGACGTTCTAGATATGGATGGAAAGCTAAGGAGATTGATTTTCCAACCGATCTAGTCCTGTGCCAAAATACTTTCTAGATCTCCAGGAATCGTTGAAACAATATGACATCCAGAATCTGTCAGGTGCTGTGACACCATCTTTTGGCCCTTATGCCGTGTATCTTTTCTAGGCCCATTAGTATTAGGGTTTGCCTCTAAGGATGCTCTAATTATTCTATTCTCAAATAGTTTCACTGCTAGATAGTTTGTGAGATTCCAACTTTGTGAAGTCAATTTAGATTTTGCATCTGTATTGCGTTCTTCCTTATTCTTACTTTTGTTCTTTGATTCTCTTGCTGGGATTAGCCTTCTTGACAAGGTCAACCAGATATTTTTTGTTTGATAACCATAGAAGAAGTGGTGCTGCGATTGCATGATTCAAATAGTGCTGATTTGAGGACTGATCGATTGTGTGTTGTATCTCCACCAAATCGAGAGTTACCACAACCTGACAGAAGATCAGAAACAATGTACACATCACACATACCTTGCAAGTCATGCGAGCGTCCAGAGATAGGATGGATCCCACCTCTGTTGTGTTATCGAGGTGCTTCAGAGGGAGGTCCATCTTCACTGCAAGCATGTCAACTTCTTTAATTGTATGTATACCTCACTTCTTGGGCTGAAGATGGTCGCTACTCCATCCTTCGTTCACCACCATGTTCTCAATCAGCTCCATTTCCTTGGTGACGATGAGTGAGAAGAAAGCACCTCCCATAGTAGCATCGATATGGTCACAGGCTTAGGTGCGAAGTTGCATCCTCGTTGGCCTTGCCACAGAATGGGCATACTCGGACCATGGTGATGAGGTCGGTCTTGATCTCAAAGTTGGCATATCCAGTGTTGACAGCAAGCGTGTAAGAATGTTAGTAGCAGAAGGAGCTGAAATCTCGCGGAGTGTCTTTTGGGCAATCTCTTCAGAGTGTGATGGTGCAAGTTCCAATGACTCAATTGCCAAAAGAATCATCTAGGGTGGTACGATGTGGGGTTGAACTATTCTCAGTAGAGTCTTGGGATTGTGGGTGAATTTTTTGGGCAAATTGAATCTACTCATACACTATCATGCTTTCACACAAATGAGAAAATAGACAAGTGTGTTAAGACAAGGATACTCAACAGGGTAGAAGTTTGAACTTAGCTTAGAATAAATTCTTTCAAAATACAATTGCCTTCCCAGGCAACGATTCCAAAAATGCTTTTGTTGGCATTCCTTAAATCATCAATAGGATAACATAAGTATAAGCCTTGGTAAAATCATACAAATTCAGAAGGGATTCCAAATGTGCACAAAATTACCATTGTAGCATTTCTCCAAGGAGTATCCCGAGGTATCATATTTAACCCAAAGGAAGCCATGGGCAGTGTTTAGAAATTTATTCTAATGACTAATTCAACGTTCTACTCATATTGAAATAACCATGTATAAAACAAGGGTAAGCATATATGATAAGGATAGTGGACACACACATTGGACTACCGTACTCTAGTTACAAGTTAGTGGTAGTCATACAAACAAGTCTAGTACCATATGTACTTCTTATACTAGTCTCAAGAGTATACATACTATCTAATCAATACACAATCTAGGACTTAAACTCCAAAGGCACCCAGGCACTATTAGGGTGAGGCCTTCTAACTTCAGTTAGGAAGCCAAAGTGCACCGTCTTATTATACATACCCTATATCATACCCGAACATGGAGGATGACAAGTTTGTGGTTCCCCAATCTTCAGTCAGCTCATGGTAACTCTCGTTCTGGTATCAAATTAACACGATTTGAACCTCGCCATCACAAAACCACTTCTCCTATAGTTATCAACTGTGCAACGCACGGTTCACCTCGCCAAGAAGGCTAATTCTATCCTGCGAATCAAAGAACACAAGCAAGAATAACAAAGAATGCAACATAAATGCAGAATCTGAATTAAGATCACAGGTTTGGACTCACAAACCACCTGACGGTGAAACCGTATGAAAAAAAAATCTAAGTAAAACCTAAGTCCTAGTAGTGAGGTGGCTATAGATTATAAAGGGTGGAGGGACGTGCAAGAGCCCCTGGAGGAAACCCTAATGGGCCATGGAAAGATACACAACCCAAGGACCTAAAGATGATGTCACAGCATGAGGACAGTTTCTGGATGTTATTTTGTTTAACTATTCCTAATGACTCCAATCAAATTTTGAGATGTGACTGGTGCCGTTGAAAAGTTACATGAAGAAGAAGAAAGAAGTCATGATAGCCCAACACAACGAACAGATTGTCCTTCTCATGCTCGACAGAATAAGAAACATCAAAATGGTATGTTAAGTTTCCTACAATTTTATTTCTATATATTTTCAAATCTTTTTCATTGGATTCTAATGCTGATTTATAGTACGTATGGTTTTAAAGGAGGGGGTGGCCAACAGCCCAAGAGAAGGGGACGTGGTACCCTAAAAGGATTAACAGCAGCGAGGAAGAAAATTAGAGGCCATTCACAGAAACAACATATCCAATTTTCAGCAAGGCTAGGTTGGCCATGTTGGAGAAAACTCCCGTACATTTGTCGATGAAGTGGTAATGTTTACAAGGTCCACTAATTGGAGTGAGAAGCTGGAAAGATTTGAAGCAAAATGTCAAAGATGAAATTTCAAATGATATACTGGTATGTTGCACATCTTTTTCGCTCTATATGTGTTGTCTTTAATAAATATGAAATGTTGTCTGCCTTGAGAAATGACTCAGCCTTGGGAGTTTGTACTCTTTTTTTTAATATGCAGGGAGTTTGTACTTTCAACATCGAAGTTATTTGGTCAGAGTCAAATGTAGGGCTTGTTTGCTTCCCAAGCTGTGAATGGTGCTATTTTCATTTTGATTTTGAAATTATTAATGTAAACATTGCTGGTTTGTACAAAAGCTAAATGGAACATTATTGATGCGGTTTAGTTTTTTTTAGCTTTCTTAGATCAAGTAGTGTTTCAAGTTTGCCACACTTGAAATTTTACTAAGTATGCCTATATATACATATATTAATTACTGCTCCCTCGAGTCTCATAATTCTTGACGTTTTGGAAAACACATGAATCAAACATTGGAAACATAAATTACAAATAACTTTAAATTAGTTAGGTTTGAAAATG
>BCLH01002511.1:24283-34624 GCA_001602315.1 Zoysia pacifica | reverse complement strand
ACTGTATATTTAAAGAAAGAATGTATGTGAAGTAATCATTAATAAAAGTGCTTTTTTGTAAAGTACTTTAACAGGCTACCAAAATCAATTGTGGCAAATGTGGTTCTGTAGAAATATTTGAACTCTGAAATGTAACTTGTCTTGGTAATGTTTACTCAGCTTGATCTGTGCACTGTTATTTCATTTTATTACTTGAGGCAGGAGGAAGTTGGCCTTCAAAAAGCAGTTACTAAATTTATAATGGCTAAAATTGTGCATAAAGTCCACTGAAGAAATTTCTGTATGGGAGTGATAGACATGAGTCAAGTCTTCTATAGGTGAGTGGAGCTGCTGCTACTGTATGGAAATTGGCATCCAGAATTTTTCAATGGATTTGATGCACAATTTCAGCCATAAGAAAGTGAGTAATTACCTCTTGAAGGTCAACCCTGTAGTCTCTCTGCCTCAAGTAGTTAAACATAACAACACAGATCAGGCTGAAAAGACGCTCCCTAGAAATGTTACAATTTAGAGTTCAGAGTTTGAATTTCAGAATCACAATTGCCACAATTGAATTGTTAAACTAGCAGCCTGTTAAAGTACTAAAAAATAATATGTGCTGCCTTTAATGTGATTGGATTAAACCTTGTCTTGTTGTAATAAAAATAGACCAAATGGGACTTTCAAAACACAGAGAATCCAGAGGAAAAGATATGGAAGGTTGCCAATGGCGGTATAGATGATGGCGATCGACATTACAAGCGTACAATACCTATGCTGAGCGAATGAAGAATAAGTCAGAAGATGTAGACATAGTTGAGTGGCATTACTTGATGCTATATTTTGGTCGTGAAGAATTCCAGGTTCAGCAAAAAAAAATTTCTATACACCATTCATAATATTGCCATGTTCATTTAACTTTCTAATCTTTTGCAGAAGGTTAGCTGTCAAAACTCTAAAAACCGTTACCAACAGAAGACGAAGCATTTAATGGGATCAAAACCTTTCTCCCAATTGAGCTATGAGCAGGTAACCATGCTTCAGCTATACTAAATTTGTACCATTGCTTGAATGGTGTAATATTCATATAAATGGTACATTTTGTCACATTAGAGAGATCCAAAAACCGGAGAAGAGCCAAGTGATTTGCATTTGTGGATGGCTACTCACACGAAGGATGGTCAATGGTCAAACACCGCATCTCAGGATGTCTATGTGAGTATATCTTCTTTATAACTTCTGAACTGATTACAATTAACATTATGAATCTGTTTGTCTTGTCAGTTAGTCTAATAATTTCTATTCTTTTTCTACTAGAATGATGTACTTGCTAAAATTACTGAGAGAGAAGCAATGTCAGAAAGAGTTATCCTTGCTGCAGAAGAGGAAGGCATTATTTTTCAGTCAGCCTACAAGCAAAGCATGGGAAGCAAATCATCCAGACTTCATGGCCATGGATATATGGCAAAATATCCAACACGAAGCCAACTATTGAATGACAAACTCGAAGCACAAGCACGTGCTGCAGCTGCAGCCCAAGACAATGAAAAAGATGTGTGTGCTGCAGCCCAACTATTGAATGACAAACGTACAGAAGTTAGAAGAACAACCTGAAAAAGATGCTGCTGAAATGGAAATAGAAAAGAAAGCACTTAGGCAATCTCTTAGAGAAGAACTCAGGCAAGAACTCAGCCAAGAACTGAGGCAAAATTTCCTTTCTTTGATAGCCCAACACAGGGAAGACACCGCACAAAAGGTAAAATATTTGGAAAAAATTTCAATGGATTTATATACTATGTGTGTGCTGATCTTTAAACTACTGCTCAATGGTTAGATTAATCTAGAATCCCTCACACCGGAAATTGCAGCAACACCAAGTAAGGGGAACAATGACAATACCAATGACATACAGGACAACATATTACCACAGGTAACACTAAATTTCTCTAATGGTTCCAATCATCATTGCTTTGCATATAATATATAGTTAATATTGATCAAACAACACTACTTTTACAGGCCCAACCGGAAAGCGTTCTGACCAAAGAAAAAGAAAATAGGCAACCCTCCTCGGCTCACTAGATCTTCTGCTTTTAGCAAAAATCTTTTTAGTAACAGCAGTGATGGTGCGCCAGCTACTTTTATTTCCTCACAACAACTGCAAACAACGGCTAAAAACTGCATACGGGGAAGAGCAGGTATGAAAGTATTGTCGCTATGGTGTATCACTTTTTGCTCTGCCATATTCATTTGTTGTGCTTCAATCATGGTGAACAACAAGTGGTTTTGGTTATAACAATATAAAGTATATTTACATTTACGCTAGTTCTCTAATTTGGGGTTTATTTGAAATAGACAACTTGCTCGCCACACTAGATCCTCTGCTATTGGCTGAAATATTTTCAATAACAACAGTGACAATGCACCAGCGACTTTTATATTTTCACAACAACTGCTGACCATAGTGAAAAACCATATAAGGGAATGACAGTTATGCAACTTACACAAACTATTCTGAAGTATTGTGGCTGCAGTGTATTACTTTTTGCTCTGACATATTTATTAGTTTGCCACAAGCATGCTTATGATGGGGCTTGTGATTCCTCTTTGCTCCGCACTGTTTGCTTATATTTAAACCAGTATAGAGTATATTTTCATATAGTCTAGTCCTGGCATATTGTATGTCCATTCTGTTTCCATTTCATCCAAACCTTTATGTCAAGCATACACATTTCTTTTACTGACACTGGATTGTATTAGTAGAAACCAAATTGTTTATCTTGCTGGTGTTTGCAGTGCACATTCTTTAAATAGGTTCATATTATAGGTCCCCTGTCGGCATCATGTTATTGATAGTTTGCTTAGTTAACATGACTCTGAACAAAGACTTTGTCTAGATGTATATTTTCATCCTTGTGCAACGGGTACATGGATGTCCATTCTGTTTCATATTTACAATGTTTCATACCTGATGTGGATAATTTCATTTCCCAAGTCAAAATAAAACACTTACTACACTATTCTCTAAGAAAATGACCTGTAACATATGCCTGAAACTGTTTGGTACTTCAAATCTTTGCCCAAATATCTTACTCTTGCTTGGTCATGTAGGTCCATAAACCGAGCTCTAGATGCAAATACTTCATAATAGATGACTTGGAGTTAATGGCTTGTAAAGTTGTTTTTGTTCTGCTAATTTGGCATAAATTTCTGTACCTTCCCTTTGAGGCACTTTAATTGTGTAAGTAGTTTGACTTTAATATTATTTTTGTTCTGCTAAATTGCTACATCAGATATGACATTGTTCCAATGTACACATACAATTTAATTCTTCCTTAAGTCTTAAGTTTTCTATGATTTGTTTTATTATTGAGATGCTAAAGCCACATATAAACCATGTACTCGCTAGGGTTAGGGTTTGGGGGTACGGAGGTAGGGATCGGCAAGCGGCGGCACCGCTGGAACCAGAGTGAAAACAGCCGGCGACGAACGTGGAGGCCGCGGCGGCCGAGGCCGAACGGGAGCAGAGTGGAAATGATCGCCGCAAACGTGAAGGCCGCAGCGCCCGACGCCGACCAGGAGAGAGGGACAGAAGCACGGAGGAAGAGAGAGAGAGAGAGAGATGGCGGCGGGGGGCTTGCCAACCTGCAGGCGAGGCGATGGCACCGCGTCCGTGGAGATCGGGAGAGATCGACGGGGAGAGACAACTGAAGAAGAGAGAGCGAGTGGTGGAGGCCGCGCTAGCCGAGGCAGTCGAGGAGACCGACGGGGAGCAGAGCCACACGATCAGGATCCGACGACACAGAATGGGGAACTGTTGTTTGTACTGTAGTTTGAACAGTAGATCACGATACTTCTTAGCAAAATGGACTTTCTTACCATAATTAAAAACACTCGGAGTTTCTCTTATAAGATGAGGGTCTTTCCTTGCGATATAGCTTCTTTATCAAGAGCGCAAGGTCCTTATTATCACTCTTTTCATCCTCATCTTCCTCCACCACCTTCTTCTTCTTTTTGTTCTTACCATTGAAAGATTCTTGATTAACTTAAAAGGTAAAATTATTGGCTAATTAAGAGTCAGTGAAGTTGTTCAACATATATCCATCATAGACTGTGAGCTTACCGAGCATAACTTTAACAGTGAGAGTAGCCCAGTTGACTTAAAAAAACACATGATGATAGAGTTGTAGCTTGACGACAACATCTTTATGAGCGTTCTCATGATCTCAACATCATCAATTTTGTCATTGAGGCCTAAAGTGTTGATCTTCTTCACCACTACATGCAAGTAATAATAAACATCATTAGCTTTATCATGTGATAGTATAGTGATGGAATCATATTTGTTCTTAAAAACATAATAACGCTCTTCCTTAGCCTCGAAGAAGCTCTCATGGATGTTTTTCAATTGTGTCCATATTTCATGCGCGATAGAAGATGCATTAATTTCAAAGAAAAAAATTTTAGATATGCATCGAAATATAGCATTTTTGGCCTTAGCATTGAATTTAATAAAAATAGGATCAAGTATCTCATTCTCATTTGTAGCATGCTTAGTAACATGCCACGTTTTCCCGTTGTCCTTACTGAAGGCAGTGAAGCTCAAAAATGAGCACTTGGCTCTGATACTACTTGTAAAGATCAAGGACACCGAAAAGAGGGTATTGAATCAGTGGACTTATAGCTTTAAATTCGCTACGAATTAAAACTATAAGACTTGATCGCAACGGAAGTAAACCTAAACAATTATAGTAGGCTAAGACCTCTAACAACGCTAGTAGAATGAGACAACAAGCAAGCACTAGGTGATAGCCACCAAGAAGAATCAAAGAACAACCTATCACACTACTCAAACGGTAAGTAAATGCGGTAACTAAAGAGAGTGAGATAGAGAATGCTCAGTGATTTTTCTCGAGGTCTCAGAAGGTAGGCGCCTTCTCTTAATCCTCGTTCCTCCCATCGTTCTCGAAATGATGCTCACAAGAGTACGCTTCACTCCCGGAGTAAAGTCACCGGCGGCCCGACCGTCGCACATAATACTCAAGCACTAGAGAAGCCTCCAAGGCTCGAGCGCTCTCTATTGGTGTCCCTTTCAAGCCCTACAAACACCATAAGCTCTAGAAGTGTATGAATGCTCCTCATCACTCTCCTACTAGCATCAAAGATCCCCAATCTTACAATGTGCTCTCTTACCCTTGGCCTCTCACAAGTTTGGCTCCAGCAATTTTGATTAAGGGCACCCAAGAAAACGTCCTCCTCCATGGTTTAAATAGGCTCCAAACCCAAAAACAACCGTTGGGACATGATATTATAAAGTTGACTGCTTTATGCAATCATCGGACTGTCCGGTGACTGGACCACCGGATTGTCCGGTGACCCTTCTTCCTCGCTGGGGAAACACCCTATCTGGAATCTATTCCGTCAGACACTGGACTGTCTAGTGACTTTCAGTTTTGGATCCTCAGAGACATCTTCTATAGACTTTAGCTTCGACCTCACCGGACTGTCCGGTGACTGCCACATCAGACTGTCCAGTGTCTCCTCTGCAGTAACTCCAGAGAGCACCACTCTCTGCACTCCGAAATCTTGGCTCACCAGACTGTTCGGTGACTGTGTCTTCGACTGAATCTGATCTTCGGTCTTTATCTTCGCTTTTTCTATCATTTTAGTGCTTTCTGAAGATCTAAAGAGCATCCACACCCTCTAACACTTATATGACAGAAGACAAATGACCTTACCCCTTAATAGTACCGACGTTTCTATGGACTCTCTAGCTAATCCTTAGCCTTGGTCTTCCGAAGCTCGAAAATTCTTCTTCTAGAGTTCGTCATTGTCATCCACTGAGTAAGCGTTGATATAGAATTAGCGAGGTAGTACCTACAACCACAACCGTTAGCTATGGTATCCAGTCATTCACCAAAACCAATTCATATCTTTTAAGAGACTTCAAATGTCACAATTTCTTTTCTCTCCTTTTTCAAAAAGCAAAATTTCATTTTGTATTTGAACCGTATAAATTAGAAATTTCATAAAATATTAAAATACTCTGTTCTTTCAACAGATAACCTCCTTAACGATTTACCACTTTCACAATTTCATAACTTCGTGTTCCCATTCAAAAACGCAGTCCATACAATTTATATTGTAAAATAACTACTATAGATCCCTTCTACAAAGTTTTAATCCCATCTAAGTTCGTTTGCTCTTCCCTTTTCTCACCCTACAATGCTTAAGTGATAATCTGGACTGACCATATATACTTAGGTGGACCCCACCTATCATCCACCCATCTCCTTGCTTCCTCCCCACTGTCTTCTCTGTCCTTCACGACATACTGACGTGCGCGCCTTCGACCGCGACCGTGCGCGCCGCCGCCGCTCCTGTGCCCTCCTCAACACCACGACGTGCTTGCTGCTTCCCTCGACCACGACTGTGAGCGCCGCCGCCACTCCGGTGCCCGACACCAGGACATGCTCGCCGCACCGCCTTCATTGCCGACAGTCGCCCTCCTGACCGACAAACGCCGTCGCCCCTACTCCTCTTCCGCCTATAAATTGACGCGCCCAGCTTCCCGCTTACTTCCTGAATCGAGCCCGACCATCACCACCACAGAATCAAGCTTCAACTTTATTTTTCTCCGCCGGGTGCCGCAGCCCGCCGAACCCACCACCGCCGCGATTGGCCTTCCCTGGAGAAGCTCCGTCCTCCCGAACCACTTGCACGTCACAAACATGGCCTCCTCCGCCACTTGCACACCCCAATTCGGCTGGTGGATCTCTGGAGCCGTGCCTCCGCCGTGCGCCACTACTGCACACTGCCCTAGCCCGTCGCCAGCGCAACAATGCCCCTCCCTGACCTCGTCGAGCCCGCCAGCAACCTCCCCCGCATTGCCCTCTCCCTCACCCACCAGGAGCCGAGCTCCCCCGGCCACCGCGGCAGCCCCACCATGGCCGAGTTCCCGGCGAACGCATGGACCAGCATCTGGCCAATGCGTGGACCAGCGTCTGGCCAGGGTCCACAAGGCCGTGGACATGGTGCACCGCCCCTCTGTGGGAGAATAAGGCAGCCCGCATGGTTAAAATGCATTTTTGCAGAAAAGCCCTCCAAGTCCTATCAACCTCAATTCTAGTCTAAAACTTTCAGAGAAAACCTCCTAGCCATATTGCTATTTACAAATTCATCCAACCTTTTACATCCAGCCCCAACACCTTCCTTAAATAACAGATTAACCCCTTAAGAACCTTTCTATACGCCATCAAGCCCCTATATCTTCTAATATTACCACTAAGAAATGTGATCATCTGTGATAGACTGAATTCGTCATAGAATGAAAAAAATACATCACAAAACCCAATTTATGACAAAAAAATGAATCGTCATGTATTCCACATCATAGATTACACCTGGCGATGTTTTTTGTATTTTTATCACGGATGGTACAAATCTATAACGATATATTTCTGTCACAAATGTGCCAAGGCCCAACTAAAGCCCAAACTTAGTGACAAATTGAATCGTCACAAAAGAGCTCAAACCCAGCTAAAGCCTAGATCTTATTGGTGAATTTAATTGTATAGAATTTAATCATCTAGTCTAGAACTTTCAGAGAAAACTTCCTGGCCATATTGCTATTTACAAATTCATCCGACATTTTTACATCCAGCCTCAACACCTTCCTTAAATAACAGATTAACCCCTTAAGAACCTTTCTATGCGATTGCCATCAGGCCCCTATATCTTCTAATATTACATACATATAGGTCTCTATATTTTCAAATCCCCATAACTTTTCACTCATAACCTCGATTTCGGTGAATCTAGCGCTCAGGCATTCATCATAACGTGAGCTATCCTTTAGCACCACTCATAAATTACAAACTGACCATGATCTATAGTCCATAATATCTCAACAAATGTCTTCCGCCATCTGATATATCTCTACGATTTAAATTCTCTCCACTTCAACTCCAACATCCACCACATCAGCATATTCCAACCTGGAGCCCTTCTTATCAATCAGGTTTTTCTCTAATTTTGATCCTTTATTGCTTTTATTTAATTTGCTTTTACTTCCTTATTTGTTATCATCCGTTCCTGATGATGTATTTTATCAGATATTTGAGAACATAAAATCGTCGCATAAATAGGGTACATTTCATTATGTCCTTAATATGCATTAGGACACATGCACTTGTTAGCTCTAAGTAATTTAATTTAAAGTTAGAATCAAATAATTAGTAGCTAAATATTAGTGAGTAAATATTAGAAAAATATATAGGTAGATATTATATAGCGCGCACACACTTTATATGCAACAGTACTTGTGCCACATGTATATATTTAGTAGTATAATTATAAAGATATTGATCGAGTAGTTAATTTCTAATTGCTAATACTCACATGCATATAGCTAAATAACTATTAAAGGGCACACTAATGCATCTCATCCTATGTTACGCATACACTAGTACACGTGCCACATGTTGACTTTAATTTAGTAATTTAAGCATATAGATTAAATTAAGTAGATAATTACTGGTCACTTGTTAATCACTAGAGTCACCAACCTATTAGGAAGTAAATATTAAACAGTCCACATCTGCATTGCACTTCGTGTTAGCATGCATTGATAAGGGTATAATCGGTTAGCCAGAATAGTCTAGTTATAGAAATAAAGTAAGAAATCTCTAATCACAATAGATTTCATGCATAAGACTACAGTAGTGCAGGTGCCACGAGTCGGCCTTACTAGTTAACTATAGGGATAAAATATGGTATTTATCGCATATTATATTTAAGTATACCATGATTAGGACGCATCTCATTAAGCTCTTCACATACATTAGAGCAGAAAACCTACTAAATATAGTAATTTAATTATAAATGTAGAATTCAGTGATTAGTCATCTATCACTAGGAAGCAATCGCATATTAGAAAATAAAATAAATAAACTCTAATCACAATAGGCTTCATGCATATTATATTTAAATAAAGTATTAAACAAACACATGTGCGCCCACTACCGGAAACCGGATGTTTGCCGAGTGCACGAAGGTTTGCCGAGTGGCATCCTTCGGACACTCAAACAACGCACAACGTACAGAAAACACTCGGCAAACCCCTTCTTTGCCGAGTGTTGTAAGTCCAGCACTCGACAAACCTTTTGTTTGCCGAGTGTCAGGTTTCTTGCACTCGGCAAATTTGACGTTCGTTTGCGACCGTTACAGTTTGTCGAGTGCCCGCCTTTGACACTCGGCAAAAAGAATGTTTGCCAAGTGTATTCATAGAACACTCGGCAAATGATTATTTGTCGAGTGTTTTTTTGTGGACACTCGACAAAGAATTTGATTTTTTTCTCACCTGCCCTCCTAACTTTTTTTTGCTGCCCACATACTGTGTATGCTACTCCATGTTAAAATTTGGTACATTTTTTGGTCTTTTTGCTATATTTAGTTAATTTATTTTATTTAATAGAATTTTTGGAGATAAGTCAAATTTGAACTGCAAGTGATTCAAATAATGCAATAAAATGAATAAAAAAATTATATTCATGTTATTGAGTCTAATGTGAGGCCTTATCCGAGAAGTAATAGAAAATTTCGAACATGTTTGTCCACGAAACATGACCACAAACGTGTGTCCGAATTGTTTTAAAATTCTATAAAAACAAACAAAGTCTAAAAATCATGAGATTTGTCAAGATCTTATGATATCAGATGTGGAACATGTGATAAAAAATTGAGCGTGTTTCGCACAAGTTGTCATGTACGCTGCTTATAAATCAAAGCATCTCCAAACAAGAATCTTACCATTGAGAAGGATTTCTTGGGATTTAGAGTCAAAGTGATGGTCGAGTTAAGGTTTCACTTCAAAACTTTTTGTATAGGAAAGAACCAACATAGATTGTTTCATGTGAAATTTTGGTCAATTTTCGGATCTATTTGATAATTTTAATCAATTTACTACAATTATAGAACTTTAATTGGTATAAATTGATTTTGAGTTATAACTGCATGAAATAATGGTCTAATATTCGTGCAAGCATGGAATATGCATTGTTGAGTGAATTTGACAAGGTATTCACATTCGAATAAATTTAGTAAAACACGTTATGAAAAAGAAAAAAAGAATAAAATAAAAATACGGTTTGCCGAGTGTCAGTCAGTAGACACTCGGCAAACACAATCTTTGCCGAGTGTCGTAGGCTAGACACTCGGCAAACCTGATGGTTTTCCAAAAAAAAAATACTCTATGTTTGCCGAGTGCCAGGATCCGGGCACTCGACAAACTAGATCCGGCACTCGGCAAACAATATGATAAGAAGCCTTTCCGACACTGTCACTCGCACACAAACTCACAGA
>BCLH01002511.1:3384-24240 GCA_001602315.1 Zoysia pacifica | reverse complement strand
TTGAACACGTAGTAGGCGCGAGCGAAGTGGTGGTGGTGGTGCTAGTCATCATGGCGCGAGCGAGGTGGTGATGGTGATGGTAGTCGCTATATCGCGAGCAAGGTGGTGGTGGTGGTATTCGCCATGGCGAGCGTGGTGATGGTGGTGGTGGTAGACGCTATGGTCGCTATGGCGCGAGCGAGGTGGTGGTGGTGGAAAGGGAGGAGCAGCTGTGAAAGACAGTGTATTAGATGGTCAACATTGATGCTATTATTTTCCTTTTTTTGCAGGAGAGACTTAATTGCATCGTCTACAAACCTCATCTACGCATCCTCGGGTGGGATTAGGACCTATCTTCACCTATTAGATAGTACAAACATCGTGTAGATGCAATTGATTTTAATATCACTCGATGATATGTTATAGGATGGATGACCGTGAGTGGATGTACACGGGCTGCTCATGTCAGGGTTCGTTGACCGATGAATCGATTGAGAAGACTGATACTTTCCTAGAACTAGTATTTGCCACTTGGTGTCCTTGCAGCAGATGTGCTAACATGCGTTGACAAACAAAGGTGGTTATGGGTAAACATCTTTTCAAGAATGGATTTACGGTAGATTACACCTGGTGGATCTACCATGGTGAAGCCGATCGTATGAGAGACGAGGTCGTGAGACAACGTGTCGAGGATTATGATGCTGATGGCGGGGTAGAAGACATGTTAATTGACTATCATGAAGCACACTTCGCTGGAGGAGGTAGGGAGGAGGAGCCAGAGGCAACCGCAAAGGCGTACTACGACATGTTGACTGCGGCACAGAAACCCCGTCACGGTCGGACAAAGGTTTCTCAACTGGATGCCATTGGACGTCTAATGGCCGTAAAGTCCCAGTTTAGCCAGAGTCGAGATGCGTTCGATGTTATGTTGATAGTTTTTGGCAGCATGCTTTCGGAAGATCACATTCTGCCAAATAACATGTATCAGGCACAGAAAATTCTTCGTGCACTTAAGATGCCATATGAGCAAATACATGTTTGTCCGAAGGGGTGTATCTTATTTAGGAAAGAACACGCGGAAGCAAAGTACTGTGCAAAGTGTAGATCCTCTAGGTTCCTGGAGGTAGACTCTGGTGATGGTCATAAGAGGCAACTCGCGATACCTGTGAAAATCCTACGGTACCTTTCGTTCATGTCGAGGATCCAACGGCTATACATGACCGAGGAATCCGCAAAACAGATGACATGGCATAAAAATGGACTTCGATACAATCCTGAGAAGCTAGTACATCCTTCTGATGGTGAAGCACGGACCCATTTTGATGTGATTCATCGCGACAAAGCTTTAGAGGCTCGAAATGTACGTTTTGTGCTGGCAATAGATGGGTTCAATCCTTATGGAATGATGGCTGCCCCATATACTTGTTGGCCCGTGTTCGTTATCCCCCTCAATTTACCCATCGGTGTCCTCTTTCCACGACAGAATATATTCTTGTCGTTGATAATTCCTGAACACCCAGGGGATAAAATGAGTGTGTTCATGGAGCCTGTGATTGATGATTTGCTCCATGCTTGAGAGGAAGAGGCCTGGACGTATGATCGAGCTACAAAGAGGAACTTTAAAATGCATGTTTGGTATCACTACTCCCTGCATGACTTCTCGGCGTATGGGTTATTCTGCGGGTGGTGTGTTCACGGGAAGTTCCCATGTCCAGTATGCAAGGCAGCTCTGCAGTTCATTTGGTTGAGGAAGGGTGGCAAGTATTCTTCGTTCGACAAACATCGACAATTCCTCCCTCTTGACCATCCATTCAGACGAGACATCAAAAACTTTATGAAAGGTGTCGCAGTTACAGAGCCTGCATCGCAGATGATGACAGGAGCCGCAGTTCATGCCCAAATAGATGCTCTCGAGGTCAGTAAACAAGAAGGTGGTTTTGTGGGATATGGTGAGCAACATGCCTGGACTCAGAAGTCGGGCTTGTGGAGGCTCCTCTATTTTGATGACCTTCTACTTTCACATAACATTGATGTAATGTACACTGAAAAGAATGTTGCCGAGGCACTTTGGGCAACAATCATGGACATTTCTGATAAGACAAAGGACAACGTTTGAGGCTAGAGTGGATCTGGCAATGTTATGCGATAGACCAAAGCAAGAAATGGCACCTCCTAGAGACGGCAAGTCATGGAGGAAGCCTAAGGCCGAATTCGTCCTGAAGAGGCCACAAAGGAGGGAAGTACTAGAATGGTTCCAAACTTTAATGTTCTCTGATGGGTATGCATCGAATATGAGGGGAGTGAACTTATCTACTATGCGAATCAATGGGCTAAAGAGTCATGACTACCACATATGGCTTCAGCGGCTTTCTTTCGGTGATGGTTCGAGGCTATGTCCCTGAGCACGTCTGGCTAGTGCTGATAGAGTTGAGCAATTTTTTCCGTCACCTAACCAAAGTGATCGGAATGGAGGTAGACAATGAAAGGGCTATCAACGAGGACGCTGGAGATGAGGTTCATAATGTGAAGGACTTAGAATTACTTAAGTGATTACATGTAGGCAATGACAGTGATGACACCATTCCTCCTTCGAAGCACGGGCACGATTATATTGACATTGGTGATAGTGATGATGAGACTTATGATCCAGCTAATCTCGATCACGATGATTATTTTTAATACATGTATGATCTGTACTAATAATTAATTTTCTTTTTTTAATACTAGTTTATTTTCTAATTTTCTTTTTTGCATCTCATTCTAAATACATTTTGTTTATCTGTGCTGATTGGTTTACTCTTTTTAATTACAGGCGATTGGGCAAAGATGGTGGGCGGTTTCAGGAAGGTAAAATCGCTGTACAAAAGAGGTTCTAATGCAGCTGAGGGGTCCAGCAAGGGTCGAGGAAAGGGTGGAGGCAGAGGTGAGGGAGAGGCAAGGCACTTATAGCTCCACCGTCGCCTGTACCTTCGTCGTCGCCCGAGGTGGAGCAGGAGGAGGAGGAGCAGGAGCAGGATGTCGAGCAGGAGGAGCAGGAGGAGGCGACAGGGGGTTCAGCTTCCTCTGGAACGTCGGGTGTCTGGTTGCGAAGTCCCTCTACCCTCCCGACCCAACCGATACCTCGTGAGAGACGCCCGCTGATTCGACCCACTGGTGCTAGGTAAGTAACTTAAAAAGTTGTCATTTATTTTTCATTTGATATGTTGAAAATCACAATAGAAACTAATAATTTATCTTAATCACTTGGGCAGAGGTTGGACGCCTGTGGCTGCAGGTGATCATAAACACCATGTCAATGGCATCCTTGGTCTTTTGTGCAGGCTATACTTTTCGGGCCTGGTTGTGTATGGCGGAGGGCATGAGCTGGCCTACACATGGGACCACTATGTTGCCTTTTCTGATGTACCAAATCGGGATGGCAGGGTCTTTCGCAACAAGGCAGAGCGGGTGACGGCTGAGCTGTGAGTAAGTCTTTCTCGCACTACATTTAGTTTTCATTTGACATTGCTAAATAATGACTAGATACATCGTGTCTATATGCAGAATTTCTTCAGATGCCAGAACAGATACGAGGCTAAGGCGGCTACTGTGGCTCACAAGGCCTGTCAAGCTCGTCAAGGACATGCATTACGAGACGCGCATCTAGGCCCTTGTAACATACCATGCTACGTACCTTGGCACGAAGATCACCAAAACTCAAGCAAGAACCATGACGATGACCCGGGAAGAATACCTGCAGGTAAATATAAAACATTAATACTGCTTTCTTCTGAGATTTAGTACGCTTAATTTGATCTTCTTATATGTCATATACTTAATGACATGTTGGTGCCTCCGTGGTGGTGCGCCCAACATCTCTAGTGCTGGGAAGAGATGGTGAATAAGTGGTGCGCCGCCGAGTGGGAGGAGACGCACAACGCTTGCCGGGAGCATCGTTTGATGATGCCAGGTGTACCACACCATCAAGGCAACTCTAGCCTCATCGAATACGCGGCTAGATGGGTACGCGAATTTATTTCTTTATTATAACGTTCAATTCTGCATAATTTCTACTCATCTTGCTAGTTTTTTTGTAGTTCTTGTCACGTGGTGGTCAGTCTTGCTCCCAGTTTAAGGCATGGGCTTTGGCCCACAAGGGCAAGGCGACGTCCGACGTCGACTACAACCCGAAGGACCCGCCCTCGGCGTACAGCAATGCGACTGTCCACAGTCGCCTCAATGAGTTCACTGAAATGGCAAGAGAGGTCCATGGGCAAGAGTACGATCCGAGCACCCAGGACCTTGATGGAGAAGTCGTCATGAGGGTAGGAGGAGGCAAGAAGCACGGGCGGTACTAGATTGGCGACAGCACACTCGACACGGCCACTACTCCCACTCTCTCTCAGATTCGAGCAAGGAGCACGAGTTCAAGCCCGGCCATACGCCCATGACCAGCCACTGCACAGTCCCGGATGGAGGCAATCCAGGTTACTTCTGTTTGATTCGTAGTTCTTTGATTTTTATGTACCTTTGCTTTGCATTGTAACATTGAGGTGAAATATTATAGGCCAAGCTGGCAGAAGAGAGGAGGCTAAGGGAGGAGATGGCTGTGAGGATGGAGGCCGATCGGCAGAGGCAAAAGGCCAAGCGGCAGAGGATGGAGCAGATGTTTCACTGCATGTAAAGTCTTAGCGAGAGGATGGGTCAACCTCTGCCACCGGAGCTATTTCCTCCTTCACATCCTCCTGCAACTACTCCTGTGAGTATGAATGTTTTAAGTTGCTTGTTTCTACTTTAAATCTTGTCTAACAGATGCAATCTCTTCTCCTTTGTACAGAATCAATCGACGGCATCGAATCAATCGCCTCATACGCCGTAGTTGCCTCGTAGTTGATCAGTGTGTGAAGCTATTGGACTATGTGTGAGACTATGTGTGAAGCTATTGAAATATGATAGATGTTTATTGTGTTTTGTGTGAGACTTGTTTATATAAACTGTCTGTAATATGATTTATATGTTTGTGGTCTATATAAATTACCTGTGATGTGATCTATATGTTTGTGGTTTATGTAAACTATCTGTGATGTGACATATGTGTGATTTTAATAGGTTTGTGCATTCTAGAAACATATTTTGCCGAGTGCCTCAGATTTTGCCGAGTGTCTGGGTAAAAAACACTCGGCAAACATTCAGTGTTTGCCTAGTGTTTTTACCCAGACAGTGTTGTAAGCCTGGCACTCAGTAAAAAATAAGAGTTTGCCGAGTGTCACATGCAAGCACTCGGCAAAGTCTCTGTCACTGATTTCTGTTCGTTCGGTCTACTTTTTTCTGCCGAGGGTCTAAAGGACACTCAGCAAACAGCTCTTTGCCGTCAAAAAGTAGGCCGAGTGGCCTATGCCGTGGGTGGCACACGGCAAACACTTTGCCGAGTGTTTTTGGCCTTTTGCCGAGTGCCCTTGGCACTCGGAAATCAGTGGCATTCTGGTTGTGGCCTTACCTGCATTAGAGTATGATAGTACGGTGTGCCACATACTAGCCTTAGTAGTTGTTCATAAAGATAGAATTTAGTAACTAATTCTCATACATGAAATAATTATGGATCAATGCACGCACTGATCACTAGCAAGCGAATGCACAACGTTATCACAACATTAACATGTACCAGATTCATTCACGAGTCTGTATCACGGAAACCCACACAACACGCTCATGTTATCGCTTAGACACTAAATATAGATTAGAATTAATCTAATTGCCAGCTAGTATAATATAGTTCTAAATTAAGCTTTCACATAAAATGACACATCACGGGTGCACCCTTGGTACATTGCCATGCACAAATGCATATCTGTGCAAAGGTAGTAGTATTACAGGACATTGCTCGTGTATGCATCACCTAAGTACCTATCTAGGCATTTAATAAAAGTGTCTAACTGGATCTAGATTAACGGACTAATTCATAGCAAATAGCATTCAGGTTGGGTTACACATAAAATGACGCACTTCGCATGCCTTCTACGGGTTGCTACCATAAATGCATTCATATTGTTTACACAACAACACGTGCACGTACCTTATCCTGACCACATCTAGCGCACAGCTCAACACTGTGGATTCCCTTGGCATCACACATAGGAAATCATTTATTCGATACCCAATTAGTGTAATAACCGTCATACCATGCATAACCTTATCCATCGGTTTCCCTCCAGAGTTTGTTCGATTCTTGCCGGGTATTTATTCAGATCTTGTCTATTCTTCTGGAGTTTTGTTTTTTTACGATAATTTTATTGGGCGTATTCTATCTTATAGATAACACTGAGTTTGAAGAAGAGCTAGACTCCAAAAGAAGACTTTGACATCAAGCCAACAATTCAAGATTTGGATTTCAAAAGAGTATCCTGTAGATTCAAGCTATGAAGATTAAGTGATTGCAGGCAAGCTCTAACTCCTAAACCATATTTAACCTAAATTTTGCTAATGCTCCAATAGTACATGTTTATACTGCTATGCATGATATATTGGTTTCGAGGAACCATGTTGAGATGTGCCATAGTTCATTTTGAGTGATGAGTCATTGACGAGTTTGAGTTTGGTTTGAGTTGCAAAGTTTTTGCGGATCACTTTTGAGTTTGGTTGATTATTGACTAGCCGGTGAAATGGTGAAGTTGCTTGAGTGTTTGGAGGAGAAGGAAATGTGTTTGCTTGTCTCATGATGTGTAGGTGCACCGAGTCAACTTGGCGGTCAGCGGCAAGAGGACCAGGCACAAGCTGGGGACTTCGGGCTGGACGATCGAGAAGCCCGGTGAGGTCAAGGGTGATCCACACCGAACACGTGGAGAAGGCAAGAAGCACGGACGGTTTCACGGTTGAGCCTCCAAACCTTAGAAGTAATGAAGACGGCGGGTTCACCAAGCCAAGGCGAGCGGGATGCCGGTGCAAGTGACAAGGGGGCCCGAGGAACGGGACTGGGAGAGACTTGCCGGCAGTCAAGATCGCAAGACAAGGTGACACGCGTCGACATCGAGAAGTCATGCTTTGAGAAGCGTGCAAGGCGGTTTCTCGGTTGAGCCTCAAAACCGAAGGTGGTGGATGATGGTGTACGTGGCACCATCGCGATGGTTTTGTCGAGGTGAAGCAAAGTCATGAAGAAAATGTTGAACGGAATAGACCCTAGGGATATGTTTAGTTGTATTAGGTCCTGAGCGCATTTTGAGAAAAATGATTGTGTATAAGAAGGGTGAGCCGAGGGCCGTGGCCTGATGCCACTGCTGCTCCTCTTGTTCGTGTCTAGGGATTAGAGAGAGAGAGATTTGGGTTCGCCAAAACTTCCTGAGAAATCTGTGTACTTGTCTTATTGAGGGAGGGAGGGCGGCGTCATCTGCCTTCGTGGATTCCCCGTTTCGTTTAATCAAAAATCTGTTTGCATCGAAGCTTGAGCTCGTGCCTTTTGTTTTCCCCAACATTTCTTGTTTGATTTTACGAGATTGAAATCACTCTGGTTCTTGTATATTTTGGGCGAGAGCGTCTATCTCCCTGACGCTTCAGTTGCCTGGTGATTAGATTTCGTTAGGCGGGATCCTTCGTATGGATTAGTCAAGTCGTCAGTTTTCTTTTGGATCTTGCAGGTGAGTTCGTTCCGCCGGACAGCAGAGATTTCTAGGGGAGAACGAGCCGACGGCTCGGTGGTTGTTCGCTCGGCTGGAGCGGAACCCGCCCGAGTTCGATTCCTAGCGATCGCACTTGGGTGTCTCACTGGGATTTATTCTCAGGTTTTCCTCGCAGGCACGTGGACAACGCGTGGAGACGTAAAGGAACTGCGACGCTCCTCGTAGCCGGCGAAACCAGTTAGTCTTCGTCGATCTCTAAAGAGACGCGTATCATGTAGATAGTTTGTAGATCTAGCGTACGCACTAGGTGTGTGTTGAGGGGTGCGTTGTGTGAGTTTGTGCGTGCGTTCAAATACTACAGCTGCAAATATAGATGTCCAGATTTAAAAAAAAGCAGAGATTTCTATGGTAATCAAGTGGTTTGATTTCTGGATTGGTCCGTCTCCTTGGTCCAGCTGTATTGGGGTTCCAAGATCCTGCAAGCAGCATGGTTCAAGCGAAGCTAAAAATCAATTTGTTGCTTTGGACCTGCAGCAGCGCACGATTTCTCTTGGTAGAAGAAAAAGGCTTCTGATCTGTGAGGGACAGCACTGATTTCTCGTGCTAATCACGGCTGTTTTGTCTTGTCTGATTACTTCGGTTCTCTCACAAAGCTGTGCACAAGTTCCAAGATTTTGTAGCAGCAAGGCTCTCGCAAGCACAAATCTTTTGGCTTTGACTTCATCCTGCGGCACTTTCCTACTTAAATTAATATTGCAGTGATATGCTGGTTTTACTTGTGTTGACGTAGAAATCAGGTCCGAGCTAACACACCGCTCGCACTCTGTGCGTGAGAACGCTGGCGCTTCTTCAACGCCAGTTTAGGTAGCACCTAGACAATCCCGCCTCAAAAGAGACCCCGTCGGAGAAGGATCGTCTTAGAGTTATCCAGACTCGATCAGGCCAGTCGAATCGCCTTTGGTCAGTGCCGGGATGAAGGCACGAGGCTCGAGCGAGAGGACTAGGGTTTGGAGAGAACAAAAAAACGTAAGGCAAATGATAGGTTCGATTGGGATACTCTCAACCGGCCATGGGCCTTTGTTTTATAGAGGTGGGATGGTTTTATCCTACAGGGCAACAGATCCCCAAGTTAGAAAACAAATTAGAATTGATTTGATGAAAACCTTTCAAAATCGACACCATCGAAGTGTCCGGTATGGTGCCGGATACTCCGGTGACCGGAGTCTCATGTCAAATGTCGGAGTGTTTGTCGTGTAAATCCAAGAACTCGAGAGGGCTCACCGAATAGTTCGGCATAGTACTTGATACTCCGGTGGCTTCATGCCCCAACCCGAGACAGCTTGCCGGACAATCCGGTATGTTGCCGGAGGCTCCGGTGGGTTGAAAAGCTCCAACCTGAGAGGGTCTACCAGACAGTCCGTCATGGTGCTGGACACTCTGGTGCCAAACAGTGCGACATGAGGCCGGACACTCCAGTGGGCCCAGTGCCCGAACTCGAGAGGGCTTGCCAGATGATCCGGCACTATGCGGGACACTTCGGCGGGACAGATGCCCCAAACCCAAGACAGCTTGTCGGATATTCCGGCAATGTGCCGGACACTTCAGTGACTCTGATTTTTGCTTGTTAGCATATGCCCTCCTGTTTTTTGGTGAAGTTCCTGCACCATAAAACATTCTAAGCACCCAAAAACCTCTAAGGACGATGTTCCTCCTGACTCATCAGTTATTGTATCATTTTTGGCAACGATATTCGTCATATCGGTCGTTCTTTCTTCTTATGCTTCTTGCCATACACTTGGATGACACTTTTTCAAGTATCGGCTGTTAAGGGCCCTAGATAATGACTCTCATCGGACATCTTCCAAAATGTAAGTATTCTCGACAATGACTTGCACTACTCTATATAGTCCTTCCCAACTAGGTGACCATTTCCCAAACTTGTTGCTTCTTGAGCCTACAGGCAGAATAGTTTTCCACACTAATTTGCTCACTTGAAAAGTTTTAACCTTTACCTTCTTGTTGTAAGCTCTAGCAACTCTCGCCTTATCTTTCTCAATTTCTTTCAAGGCACTCAAATGCTTATCAGTGACTTTATCAATGTTGTCTAGCATTAAAGTCCTATACTCATCGGTGGATAAATCATTTTGTTTAGCTAATCTTAGAGCTCCTAGATTTACCTTGATGGGTAAAATAGCCTCTTGCCTATACACGAGCTCATAAGATGTTACCTTAGTTGCCCGTGCATAGATATTCGATGAGTCGACAATGCCTCCGATAAGACTTCATGCACCTCTTGGGATGGTCCTCAATCTTTTTTTAATGAGTTTGATCAACATTTTATTGCTAGACTCGGCCTGACCATTGGCCTGAGCATAATACGGAGATGAATTGAGTATCCTAATCCTATTAGACTTGGCAAACTCTTTAACATAACCGGATGTAAAGTAAGTACCTTAGTCGGTAGTCAAAGTTTGTGGGATGCCAAATCTATGAATAATATGCACGGTAAGAACTCAATTACCTCTTTGTGCGTTATATTCTTGAGAGCCACTACTTCGATCTATTTGGTGAAGTAATCTGTTGCTACCAACACGAAGCGGTGCCCCTTCCAAGATGAAGGATGTATTTGCCCTATGAAGTCCAATCCTCATCCGCGGAATGGCCATGGCTTTATGATGGGGTTCATCATGGCAGCGGGTGCCAACTGAATATTATCAAACATTTGGCGCTTTTCGCATCCTTTATAGTAACGATAGCAATTGGCAATCATGGTTGGCTAATAGAATCCGGCCCTTCTTAACAACCATTTCATTTTCGGAGCTGATTGATGCATACCACAAATGCCATAATGAACTTCTCCCATAGCCACTTTGACCTCATCATCACCCAAACATTTTAAGAGCAAATCGTCTCCCGTTCGGTGGTATAAGTCATCATCAATCAAAGTATATTTGAAAGTTACATGCCAAACCTTTCTATTCACACTTTGGGTTGGACTACGAATGTATGAATCTATGGGTGATCTCCAATCAAGTGATTTGGCACTATCACGGTTTGACGTGTTAGAATCCGAATGGTCTAGTTCTAGCACCTCAAGCATCGGTTTTTTAATGATTGAAAATTTACCTCTACTAACATTGTAACCTGATGCTTGTTGCGCCAACTTATTTACTTTACTGTTTTCTAGCCTAGGCACATGATGTATATTGAACTTATCCATCCCTCTAATGACGCCTAGGCATTTGTCAAAAATAGCATTCAACGATCCATCTAAGCATTGAAAATTTTGAGCAACTTGTTGCACTACTAATAACGAATCACCGAAAGCCTCTACATGTATAACCCCGATGGATTCCAACATCTCCAAACCGAACAACAACGCTTCATATTTGGCTTGGTTATTGGTGCAATCATACTCTAATCGGTTTGAGAATTCAAAGTGTGCATCATGATGAGGAGAGATTAATACTATACCAACACCTTGACCCTCTTTACAAACTGATCCATCAAAATACAATTTTCAAGGGTAAAAGTAACATAATCAATATCTAGATCATGCTCTAAATCAATCCGATATTCAACAATAAAATTAGCAACAATTTGGCCTTTCATGGATTTCAACGATTCATAAGCCAAATCCTATTCAATCAATGCATAAGCCCATTTACCAAGCCTACCACTAGTAATCGGCTTATACAACATATGCTTAATAACATCGGTTTGACAAGCAACCACACAAGTGCTAGATAACAAAAAGTGTCTTGGTGCAAGCATGATAAAAGAAAAAACATAGTTTCTTGATGAGAGTGTACCTTATTTCCGCATCAATCAACCGTCGGCTCACATATGTGATCACATACTCCTTCCGGCTTCTAGTGTCAAAATAGCACCAACCACATCATCTTCTGGCGCTATGTAGAGACAAAAAGGCGCCCTAAGAACCGATGCCGAAGACAAGTATTTTTTGATCCTCTCAAATGCTTCTTGCTGTTTTACGCCCCAAATGAGTTCGACTTCATTCTTTAGCCGAAAAATAAGAGTAAATGCATTAATCTTTCTCGACAAGTTAGATATGAATCGCCTCAAGTAATTCACATTACCTAAGAAGCTTTGCAAATCTCTCTTACATGCAGGTGTTTGCACGTTCCTAATTGCTTCTATCTTCTTAGGATCTACCTCTATATCCTTCTCATGAATTATGAAGCTTAAAAACTGCTCGGCTGATACACCAAAAGCACATTTTAGCGAGTTCATCTTCCAACCGAAACGACGCATTTGATCCAAAACGAGTTGCAAATCGGCCAAGTGAGAATCTAGGGCGACCGATTTGATCACCACATCATCTATGTAAATCTCCATGATGATACCAAGCAAATCATGAAAGATAAAGTTCATGACTCTTTGATATGTGGCACCCGTATTCTTCAACGCCAACGTCATGACAACCCACTCAAATAATCCTCCAAAACTAAGACATCTAAACGCAGTTTTAGACATATCCTCTTCGGCCATAAAGATTTGATTGTATCCCGTATTACCATCAAGAAAACTAATAACTCTATGGTCGGAGGCATCATTAATTGACATATCGGCTATGGGTATAGGATATTCATCTTTAGTAGTGGCTCTATTCAAATTTCTGAAATCAATGCAAACTCCTATCTTACCGGTGTTCTTCTTCTCCACCAGCACGATGTTAGATATTCACTCCACATATCTGCAAGGTCTTATAAATTTCGCATCAAGTAATCAGTTAATTTCCTATTTAATACATCATGCATATTCATGTTAAACCTCCTCATCGTTTGCTTAAAAGTCTAAAACTAGATTTTATCAGAAGCCGATGCTCAATTAACTCGCAGCTCAACTCGGGCATTTCATTATAAGACCATGCAAAATAGTCCACGTATTCTTTTAATAAACCGATCAACTTCGCCTTGTAATTGGATTTCAGATTTTGGTTTATAAAAGTTGGCCTAGAATTGTCATCGATGCCAAGGTATACCTTCTCAAGAGGATCGGTCGATGTGAATCTTTGTCCTAACTTATCCATGTCCTCTATTTCTTCTATAGCTTCGCATATATCGTTTGTGTTGAACCGATAGTGTTTCACTCTCTTCTGCAACCAATCAATATTAGACTCCATTAAATCACATTATATGGTTAAGCTGATTTTCCATCGGCTTTACATTGACGGGTACAAAACCATCTCTAGTTACACTAAAGAAATCATAATCCATCAAGTCTAAATCGGTCAAGCACTTGACGGTTTCATACGGCAAAGAAGAGGATTCGGCCATAGCAACACAAACCAATGCATCCGCATGATCAATCTCTACATCATCACCAACCCACTGTATCAAAAATTATAGCAATGTAGCTGAAACAAATCTATTAGCATGAATTCAATCACGCCCTAAGATCAAGCTATAGCTACCGCGCACATCGGCGACAAAGAAAGCGGTAGCCATGGTCTTGGTCTCAACAGTGAGCTCCATAGAAGTGACCCTCTTAGCCTCGATAGGGTCTCCTCTTTCCATACCGTCAAAAGTCATGTTGATTCGGATGAGCTCGTCATCGGCCTTACCTAGCTTCTTAAACATAGAATATGGCATTATATTAACAATCGCACTGCCATCTACAAGCATGCGAGAAATCGGTGTGCCATTGATATGACCTACCACATAGAGCGTTTCCAAATGTTCTTCGATTCCTCGGGCTTCTTAAAGATAGCACTTTTCAGACCAAAGTCGAATTGTGCCATGACCTCTTCTTCCTCTACAAGCGAATGATCGGAAAGGAATAAACAAATGGTGTTAATGTCCATACCTTCTCGAGGTGGTGTAGGCTCATAGTCCAAGAGGTCGTCGTCGTCGAACTCAGACATATCGACATCTCCCGTGGGCGAAGGTGTTGTAGAAACCTCTCTCAAGATGGCGTCGACCAAACCTAGTGCCTTCGAAGTAGCCTCCGCTTCCTCCATCACCGGTGGAGTGGGAGCCTCAGGCTCCTAACTCTTCACTGCTTACTTTGAGAAACCATCGGCTAGATCTCATTGAAGACATAATCCCTCTTGTTCTCCGCCTCTTCCTCTCGAATCTTCCAGAGGCGCGGCCTTTGGAGCTTCGTCTTTTGATTGTGGGTCAAGCCAGGTGAACATCACCTCGATTGTGTGTACGTGGAGGAGCTCTTGCTGCTCATGATCATAGGAGGCCTTTTCGATCGGATCATCCAAAGTGATCGGTCCCGTGAAGACTCCCTCGATTTTGACATCGGTTTTGTCGATTTTCACGTCACCTCCGGATGCGCTCTCTTAATGAACGAAAGTAGAAGAAGCAGGTTTATTACCTTGCTTCAGGCGCCACTCCTGCTTAGGCGCGGTGGTGGAGCCCCCTACTTGAACCTTGATCGATCGAGACTCCATCCGATCCGTAATAGGGCCGGAAAGCATTGTGAAGACATCTCCCCTCAGTCCGTTCCATCCCAGATGAAATGACGGGTATGGCATTGGTGAAATGGGCATCGGTGGCATGGGGATCAGTGGCACCGGCATCTATGGCCCCATGTATGGATGCCACACCGGGAACGGTGGGTAAGGCATAGGATGGAACTATGGAGGTGGCGCTTCGAATCCAAGTGGAGGAGGAGGAGGAGGAGGTTCACGAACATCTATGGTTTGCCTCATCTCCTTCTTAGGTGGGCTACCTCCCCTCGGTGGCGACCTTGGCCGTTCATAGACCGATTGTTCAAATCAGTATTTTGGTTCTTGTACTTGGCCATAAGACGGTCGAAGGCATTTTTGGGCCTCATCTTCCTGTCCATGGCCTTACCTTGGTTCACTTTCCACTTGCCCACCTCGGGGTTCTTCGGCTTTATCATCTTGGGTTGTGGAACTTGCCCTCGGGTCTCGAGCCTTGGATGGTGACTTTCAGAGACTCTTGACCGACAGGGGATTTCTCGAGTACCACCTTCCTAGGGGCACCTTTCTCGCTTCGAGAAATAGGCATCTCATCCCCAATGATCACGTTCTTCCTCTTGGTTGTATCGGCTTCATGAGGCCGAATCAACACCTTGAGGTTGCGCTCGAGAGTGTTGACGGAAAACGGGTGCTCGTCGATCTGCATCTCTTTAAGACTCAATCATCTCTCATTAAGAGCCAATTGGACCTGTCGACGGAAAATATTGCAATTGTTAGTAGCATGAGAATAAGAGTTATGCCATTTATAATATGCTTTACGCTTAATCTCATCCGCCAGAGGTAAAGTGTATGCAATCTTAATGTATTCACTTTTGTGCAGCTCAGCAAATATTTTGTCACACTTAACTACATCAAATGTGTATTTCATATCGTCTTTTCGATTCTTATGAACCGGTTTGAGCGAATCACAAGCAAACAATTTCGCCTTAGAGGGCCAAATGAACTCGGCAGCCAAAATGCCATTGGAATCATCATCGGAGCTATCCGAATCACATTTCACGATGTGCATGCTACGACAGATCTTGTAATCATGGTTTTTTTTTTGCTTCGGCTTTTTTGAGCCGAAGCCCTTTGTTGGAGGTGAGTGAGTGTAAGAAAATCGTACCCCTCCAACCTCTCCCTAAGTGCGATCGTAAACCACTAAAAGCTAAGTCGGCTAAATCCTTTTCAGAAATTGTCAAATTAAAGCATCAGTTCTTAACATCTCTAAACCAAAGAAGATAATCAACGACGGGTTCTTCTTTCCCTTGCCGAACCGATGTCAAATGTGATAACTTTAATTCGTTGTCTCTGGAATAAAAGTGGTCATAAAACTTGTGCTCTAAAGACTCCCTCGTGTATATAGACCCGAGAGACAATGATGAAAACCAAGAAAAGTGGTTCCAGTTAGTGATAAAGAAAACAATCGTACTTTCAAAGCCTCACTAAAACCCACTTCTCCTAGTTGAGCTATGTATTGGCTAATGTGTTCCCAAGTGGGTTTTGCTATCCTCACCATTGAATTTGATAAAGTTAGAAACACGTCATCCAACGGAATATGGGACCGAATCAAAATACGTGAGGTACGATTTTTGATAAATTCGGTCCCTTCCCTTTAGGTCTACCCCTAGCATCTCACGAAATTGCTTGTTTAAGTCCTCTTTAATGCGAGCCATACACTCCTCTATGTTGACAATGGGTGGCTTAGTGGATGTGCCCGGTGATGAAGGGTGTATGCTTGTCTTCATGGCGCTAAATAATTCGTTAGGGACAGGGCCATGAGGGATATCCATACCGCTTGGTGGGATAGGCGGTGTGCTATATGCAATGGTATGATAAGGAGGAACAAAATTAGCCAATTCATTCAATCGGCTCGTGGCCGGATTGGGAATGCTAGTGATTGGTTCTATGCTAGCCGGAGACACTACCAAAGCATTAGTTTGCACATAAGATGAAAAACTAGTTGGTCCACTAACGGCATGCTATACGAAGATTGTTCTATATTAGACATAGTAGGCGCCGATGTGCTAGTAGAAGGACCTACATGCGCAACATGAGAAGATGATGCAATACTAGCATTTTTAGATGACTTAGACATGTTCTCTTGAATCATATATTGCATATCATTAGTTAAGACTTTTTCATGTCGGCAAAGTAATATGGAAGGTCTTCAAAAGTAACGGGACGGTGCGAAGATGTTCTCATATTGACAGCACCCATGGCGCGTCATCGACGACGGTCGAAAAAATGGGCTCCTTCACTTGAGAGATGGCGCCTTGGTGGTCCTTCTTGAAGCACGCCAAGTACTCCTGCTGCTCCCGCTCTCCGCGCGCCTTGCGCTCCTCCTCGAAGGCCTTCTGGTGTTCTAGGAACGCCTTGCGCGCCTCCTCGAGCAACTCCTCCAAGGATGACATAACGATATTCATCGTGGAGATCTCAGAAGTCATAGCAAAAAATGACGATTCAGTTTGTGCAACCGGAATCACTCGTTCCCTAGCGGGGTCGCCAAAAAGTGTGTTGACGTCGAAATCGGGTATGGACCAACATACCGCTCGCACGTCTATGTGCAGGAACATCAGTTCTTCTTCAATGCCAAGTTTGGGTAGCACCTAGATAACCCCACCTCGAGAGGGACCCCGTCGGAGAAGGATCGTCTTAGGGGTGATCTAGACTCGGTCAGGCCAACCAGATCACCTTCAGTCGTCGCTGGGACGAAGGAAGAACAGCACGGGGGTCGAGTGAGGGGATTAGGGTTCGGAGAGAATAAAAAGCGTAAGGCAAATGACAGGTTCGATTGGGATACCTCTCAACCGGCCATGGGCCTCTGTTTTATAGAGGTGGGATAGTCTTATCCTGTAGGGCAATGGATCCCCCACGTTACGAAACAAATTGCAATTGATCCGCTGAAAACCTTCCAAAATCGACACCATCGGAGTGTTCGGTAAGGTGACGGATACTCCGGTGACCAGAGTCTCTGGTCAAATGTCGGAGTATTCATCGTGTAAATCTGAGAACCCAAGAGGGCTCACTAGATAGTCCAGCATAGTGCTGGATACTCTGGTGAGCTTTATGCCCCAACCCGAGATGGCTTGCCGAACAATCCGGCATGTTGCCGGAGGCTCCGGTGGGTTTAGAAGCTCCAACCTGAGAGGGCCTATCGGACAGTCCAGCGTAGTGCCGGACACTCTGGCGTCGGACAGTCAGTCCGACATGATGCCAGACACTCCGGTGGGCCAAGTGCCCAAACCCGAGAGGGCTTGCCGGATGATCCGTCACTATGTCGGACACTCCAGCGGGCCAGATGCCTCGAACCCGAGACGGCTTGCTGGATATTCCGGGAATGTGCCGGACACTCTGGTGACTCAGATTTTTGGGTGTCAACTTGCTTTCCGTAGGCTCTGTTTTCATTGGCTCTAGTGATGTGTCTAGTAGTTGTTTTATCTTATCACTCAATCAAATTGCAGTCTCTTTTCACTTGTGTTCTGTTGTGAATTGGTGATCTTGCTTTCGTGTTGTCTTATTTTTTTTCTCGATCTTTTTCTACGGTTAGTAAGTTTGTTGTGACTACTTGATCGTAGTGGATTGGAAGAGAGGTGCATTGGGTGAAAAATTGGAAAGGCCATCAGTTTCATAAGAAATTTGTCGAGGTGCCTATTCACCCCCCTCTAGTTGCCATACTCGGTCCATCAATTGGTATCAAAGCTGGCTTGATCACTCGTTGACCTTAACCCGTTCGTGATCCATAGGCGACATGGAGAAAAGTGCGATCAAGCTTGTTGTCTTCAATGGGGAAGATTTGTCCTATTAGAAGTCAAGAACAAAAGCTTACCTTCAGAGTCAAGGGCGAGCAATTTGGGACATCATAGAGCAAGAGTACTAGATGCCAGCAAATCTCACATTGCTACAAGCAAAAGAGTTAGTCAGGTATGAGAACAAATCAAAAGCTGTTAACTTTCTGATATCTGCTCTTGATAGGAAAGAGTTCAATCATGTCTCACACTTAGAAACTGCACATGCTATTTGGGTGAAGTTGTGCACATACCATGAGGGCATTAATCAAGTTAAGTCTATGCGTAAGGACTCTTACAATAGGCAATACCAGACCTTTGCGCAAAAACTTGGAGAATGCTTAGATGATACTTCAGCTAGGTTTGAGGCCATTGTGAGCAATCTTAGAGCTTGTGGCAATCTTGCATATTATGATAATGAAATGGCTAAAAAATTGCTTTACTCTCTGGATGAACATATTTGGGGTGTTTAGATTTCTGCGTTGGAAGAAATTCCTGAATTTAACACTCTTGATTGCGAGTAATTGTATAGCAAGCTGAAATCGTATGAGCTCTCTAGAAAGTCTAGGCCCAATCATGCAAACTCATCTTCTACATGGCTTTACTTTCAAGTTCTCATGGTGTTGCTCCTAATGATGCTTTGCATGGAACTAACCCCTCACATTACATGGCCTCTTTCGAGTTTGCTTTGTCCTCTCTTGTGGCAGCTTCCGATGAATAGATGGAGTGCATTCTCGATGAGGAGCTGTCATTGTTGACAAGAAAAATTCAAGAGAGTATACAACAACAAAAAGGAGAGAAGAGATGGTGGTTCACACGTCTGCTTTTAGTGTGGTGATCTAGGACACTTCATCGCTGACTGTCCCAAGCGAAAGAAGAAGTCCGACCACCACAACCACACCAACAATGAAGCCAAGAAGAAGAACTACTTCACCAAGAAGGGCTGGAACTCCAAGAAGCTTGTCAAGGTGGTCGCACGTGCTTGTGGTTCCACACTCAGTGATGTTGATCTCATCAAGTGAAGAGAACTCAAGCTCGGATGAGCATGTGGATAACCTCAGGACAAGAGGAACATGGACTTCACCGGCCTCTGCTTCATGGCCAAGGATGATCCTCAGAATGACTCTGACTTCGACACGAATGAGGTATTTCCTTCTCTTGATGAGCTCTCATCTGAAATTGAGAACCTGCAGTTTGTCCTCCTTAAGCAAGATAGAAAGCTTTGTGATGCCATTCGTGAAAACAAGGAGCTTAAGTGCAAACTTGAAAGTGCTCAAGTTGAACTCACTTTGCTTAAGTCTAAAATTGATGAGGACATAACTGTTGAGTGTCAGTCATGTCAAGCTGTCAGGGATGATCTTGCTAAAAGAGAGGTTGTGCATGCTCAAGTTGCCAGTCAGATTGAGAGTGCCATGAAAGAGCTAGAAAATATAAAAGCTCAATCTCCCAAAGTGTTTCCTCCACCATGTCAAGTTTGTGTCTCTCGTAAGGACAAGCTGACCATAACCCAAGAAGAAAACCAAAATCTATCCAAGGAGAATGAATTCCTCACAACCCGTCTTAAGAGAACCTTGGTGAGTGGAAAGAATATTGAGAGTGACTTGACTAGGATTAAGGAGCGTGCTTTTAGATCAACCTACAACTTGGGTTTGCGTTTTTAGAGGTGTGACAAAGAAAGTGAGAATGTGAGTAAGTTTGTACCTAGCTCCAACCACTGTGATGAGAAAGAGTCCACCAAACCCACTGACACCTACTACCCACCTAACCCAAATCCCTCCAACCCAAAGCAACCTGAGAAAGAAAAGGTGAGACCACCCATGCAATCTAAGCTTAAGCCTAAAAGAGACTACATTTGCATGTTTTGTGGTTAAGGTGGTCATTTGGATGAGTTTTGCTATAGGCGCATAAGAATTGAGAGAAGGCAAGCTGAGTTAGCTAGGAATGCTTTTCGTGATGAATACTTTGATTCTCAACCACAGTTCTCTACTCGCTATTTTCATGGACCTGGTCATCACTCATATGGTTTTGGTTCTCGAAACAAGCGCTTTATGCTACTACGTGTTCACGAATCACGTTTTCACCATCCTGGTGTTCATCCTTCGCGTGGATCCAATCTCTCATATGATTCTCATCCACATGACACAAGGGCTAATTTTTGACACTTTGATGGATCACGTTTTCCCCATCGTGACACCTATTTTAGGCGCTCGAATGTTGAAGGGCCAAGAACTGTTTTCACTTCTAAGGGTCATATGGTTAGGTGCCGGATTCCTAAGTACTTACTCTCTAACCCCAGCACTAAGCCATCGACCTCCTCTTCCTATTATATGTAGGTGACGGATGGAGGTCTGGAGGACAAGTGGTTGATGGACTCCGGTTGTTCAAGACACTTGATCAGTGATGAAAAATGGTAATCCAGCCTCACTCCCTTGAAGCGTCGGGAGTATGTGACCTTTGGAGATGACATGAAAGTAAGAGTAAAGGCCAAGGGGATCATCAATATAAATGGTAACTTCACTCTCAAAAATGTGAATTTGGTCGAACATGGTATGGCAGGGGCTGATCCCGATCTTTCGATGAGAGGAGGATAGCTTCGATTTGGGGTGGATTCGACGTTGGCTGTCCGACTACAACAACCAACAGGGTTGCTGCGCCTTAGCAACAGGTACACCGGCTCCGAATTGTTGTTGTTCTTGCTGTGCCAAGAACAACCCCGAACCTGCGAGCAATCAAGAACAAGCAAGAACAAGATGAACAGGTAGACAACTCACAGATCTGGATATAATCACGAAATTGGGGTTTTGAATCAAGCAAATCGGGTGGTCTCGTCGACACACGCGTTTGCAAGGAAGTAGCTAAGGCTAAACTTGCATCTGAACAAAACCCACCCTCAAATGACGGCTGCCACAGGTTTATATAGTGGGAAGACGTCCTGGAGGCGTGGGGGGACTCAAACCCTAACTTAGAGAGGGCCCCTAATGGGCTAAACTGGATACAATGGGCCTCAGCCCATGACTGGAGGTCCGAACGCCTTTCTGACGAT
>BCLH01002510.1:37119-47607 GCA_001602315.1 Zoysia pacifica | reverse complement strand
GCGTCGCTGAGCGGGACGTCGTTGGAGTGGACCACAATGCGGCGGCGGCAAGCAGGGTCGTCGTCCCCGCCCTTCGCGCTGACCGCGACGGACTCCCCCGCCGGCGCCGCGGGGAGGAGCGGCGCTTCCCCGTACCGGACGAGCGAGCCATCCGGGTTGAACCGGATCTTGAGGTACTTGTAAGGGTCCATACCGCCGGCGCCAGTCGAGCGCTAGCCGCTACCATAAAGCGTTGCGCGTTTCTGTACGCATACTAAGCAGAAGTGAGCTCCCACGTGGCGCATATATACCGCGCGCGGCGCGGGCAAGAGAGCTTAGGGTCCTCCGCCTGAGACTCGATCCATGCGACCCTTCGCGCGTGCCGTCCACACGGACCGGACCGCAGTACCACACCCCTTCGCGCCGCGCGCGTGCGCATTGCACCCCGGTGTTGGATCGCGGAAGAAACAGCAAGTACGAGTACCAGGTCGTTTCACACCGGCCGCGACGGGGACACGGGGGGTGCACCTTAATTGAGCGTGGGGAGTGGCCGCGGTGTGGGGGGAGCGGCGCGTCCGACTGTTCGGTACGACGCGATGTCGCGATGGCACTGGCGCCTCCGCCGCACCGTCCTTGAGCCGACCAGCAAGGGGGCGACGCGTGAGCGGGCGATCAAGACCGTAGTACTCCATTACTGTACCTTTTGACCTGCCTGTCCCAAAAACGAATGGTTTGGCTTGGTGGTTGTAAAATGCTTTCTACACTCTTCCACTCCAACCGTCGTTTTATGCCCCACTAGAAAATCTGCGGCAATTATCGTGTTTTTTAGATATATAGTTTTGCGGCAATTATCGTGTATATTTTTTTTTATTTTTAGTTAAAGCAGTATATTTTAAATTTATTATTTAACAAATAAAAATATAGTTATCTTAACATAAATGACAAAGTTTTATAAATATATACTTCGGTCTCAAAAAGAAGTTATTTATATGATCTTTAAAGCATAAGTATGACTTTATTATCTATAAAATATTTAATAAAAAGTAGCATCGGTACACTTTTAAAAAAATATTTTTAAACAAATTATTTCTAATTTTGTAACTTCATAAATTTAAAATTTTTCCTAATTTATATTGACAATATTTTATTAAAATATTGCGTCTAAAGCTACTATTTTTTTTACATCTGAGTTGTAAGCGAAAAAAAGATTGAATCTTAGTTTTTATTAGTTTTTATAGTAATCAAGGAGCATTTTTAAGAGATAAAAGAATTTAAGTTATCTAAATATACATTTTTATAACATATAAATGTATTTAATTATAGCATATACTTGCAAGACATATAAATAGAATAAATTTATAAAACTTTTCTTATATCTTTTGAAAAGTTCTATTGAATCTATAGCATAGTAATCAAAGAGTATTTTTAAGAGATAAAACAATTTAAAGTATCTAAATATATATTTTTATAACATATAAAGGTCTTTAATTGTAGCATATACTTGTAAGATATAAAAGTAGAATAAATTTATAAGAACTTCTCTTATATCGGCACGGCCCCTTGCTCCCGTCGAGTAGAAGCACACTCCTACTTTGACTGGACAAATTTTTTAATATCTATTTTTTCTCCTTTCTAATATCTACTGTTATATTTTAATCCGACAGTTAATATTTTTTTGAGTGACGTGACACAACGAGCTATTAGAGAACGTTTACGCTTTAATATATTGCGATGACACGGCCGTTCATAGCTGCTTTTGCCTAGTAAAAGCACGCTTCTGTGTTAATCGAAGAAAAGATTTTTTTTAATATCTATTTTTTTTGTTTTCTAATATCTACCGTTAGATTTTAATTCGACGGTTAATATTTTTTAAGCTGACGTGGCGCAACGATGGTTGCGAGAACACACGATGTTTAATATATAAAGATTTAAAATGCAAAAATTTCATAAAAATTTCATAAAAATTTCACATAAATCAGTTATTTCACAGAAAAACATAGAGAAATAAAAAAAAAATTCCTCCGTTCGAAACGGAGCCTTAAATATTGTTAAGAGGCGCTGCAGTTGCGCGCTAGCACCAACGGCCAACGACCTAGCCGTGGTTAAAGAAAGGGTCGTCGTTTTCGACAGCAATAGCGATTAACAAACAGCAAGAACCAAAGGATCACCTAACGAGTGACGCGAAAGTTTTCAAGTAGGAGTACTTATTAATGGTGTTGGGTGTGTCCATGTGGACTGAGCAGCTTACCCATCAGCCCTGCACCTGGTCACACTTCTCTCATTCTGGTTTCCAGCCACTACGGAAGACAATCAAACTCCAGAGACCAATTATGCGAGCGACAACAGTCCACGTTAGGGCATGTACAACAGGAGACGTTTTCCCGTCTGTATCTTGTGAATTTTTGCAAATAGGTCCTCTTTTGCATCGTAGACGGCCGAGCCGTCGTCTCGCGAGGCGACGGCGAGTGGCTCGTGGTCCCATACCCCGCCGACGACGAAACTCGCGCTGTACCTAATCTCGTCTTCTCCGGTCGTCTACAGGCGGATCCCGCGCGGCTCGGCCAGTGGTACGCGCCAAATCCCTTCGTGCCCACTGGCTCAGACGCAGGAGGAGGGCGCGACGACGGCTGCTCGACCGTGGGCGGAGGGCATGACGGCCGCGGGTCGGCTGCCGGCGGATGGCGTGATGGCGACGGCTTTGCTGCAGCCTGCAGGCGGATGGCTCGACGACTGCATCGGCTGCGCGGCGGCGAGCGTCGGAGGGCGCAGCAGCACGGGGGCTGGCACGGACGCCGCCGGTGGCAGGGGGGCCCTGCTCGCCGTGCGCGTTCCTGTCCGGCGCGTGGTCTGAGTGAGCGCTCAAGTGCGCAGGTCCTGCGCTCATCTCCCTCCCGGCGTTTGAAGGTGCTGGTGATGTTTGTGAGCTTAATCTGAAAGCAAGGAGAGTTTTCTTTACAAAATCTGAAAAAAGGTGCTGGTGAATGCTCAAGTGCAACCAAGAACTGAAACCAGAGTTTTCTTTCAGGGCCCTATAGAAGAATCAAGGTTCAAAATTCAGTGTGAAGTTCGATTCGATATGCTGACAGTCAATATGCTTACTTTAATTCAGTCTTTGGTCACCTGTACAAAAGGTTATCAAGTGGATAGCTCGATGCCTTTTTTTTTTTTTACATGAATGCCTTGCTATGCTGACAGTCGTCGGTAAACTTCTTTTGCAGCTTCTTGATAGCCCGGTGGTGTTGTATGTACGAATGTAGCTCGTTTTATTTTATTGTTCTTAACTTTATTGTTTCTATTCTTGTGTTAGGATCAAAAGTGCTGCTCCCTCCGTACCTCTTTTTATAAGTGGTTTTGAGTTTGGGTACAGAAATTAAAAAAAATGAAAAAGATAAAATGTTCTAAAAATAAGAAAGAGAGTGATAAAGTGAAAATATATTAAAAAAATTATTTTAAAAAGTAAAAATGACTTATAATTTAAAAAAAAATTATGAGTCCAAAGTGACGAGGGAGTACTAGATTAGGATCATGTATACTTAATTTATGCTTTTTTATCTTTTTTTGAAAGAAAGAAAAATAGCAAAACAAACTTGTGATTAAATATAATATATAATATATTTATATTATTAGAAATAAATATTATTATTATGTTAATCTAATTTATGCCTATTGAGAAATTCTTTGAAATAGCAACACAGTGACATACAAAATAGAATGCATCGTTGATCTTAGTCACATGTAAAGCATTAAATAACTTGCAGATAATAAAATAGACACCCCATTGTATGAACTGTCTTTTTAGCTGTTTATATAACAAATTTTAATTCATTACAGACAACCTCCGTCTATCTGTTGTACATGCCCTTAACATCTCTACAGTCTTCATCCCCCCCTCGTCACGTCGCCACGGGTCCCGTTTCTAGCATCTACGCCGCCGGATCCCTTTCGAGGAATTGACGAGTTCCACCCGGGTCCACAGCGGGGACACCGGCGTCGGATTCTCCCTCGGCGTAAGTGCTTTTTTTTTTTGTTGCCAGCGTGGTTTGGCCGCTAGCGCTGGACGCGACTAAATTGGATTTTGTAAGGTAAATTTTACATACTCACTATCTTTAAAACTGTCGAATCAATGAATAAATGAATGAGATAAATTTTTTATTTTTTTTAAAAAATAAATCTCACATATAAATCTATATATCATTCGCACCAACCCGACATAGGTACATACATCTTCTACCTCGACGCGACCGACGGGTGACGAACGAGTGGACGGCTTTCCGCTCCGTCCAACTCGTGCGCCATGCACACGGCTGACGCCGCGGGCAACCGAGATGATTGGAGTAGTATGGAACGCCCGCGTCGCTGTCGGAGGCGCGGGGCCGCCACGCACTTCGCTGGCTGGCCTGAGCGCCTGCGATGGGTGCGTGGTCTTTTTAGCCATGCGCGCTGGAGACTAGTAGACACCATGTGCTTCTTGAGCCGCTCAGTGACTCGGATGCCAAGTCTATGCGTTTGTGACTTTGTCACTTTCCGGAGACTCGCCATAGTCTTTGCATTCTTGATTGATCTCGATCTCTGGTTTAATGATGATCTATCTACGTACTAGATCTATTTTATTTCTTAACATAGGGAGAACCGGACAAGTCACTAGCTTCCCCCCGAAACATGATTTAACATATCGGCTCTTTAAAGGGAAAAACAAACCAGAGATATCTCAAGACGTTTACAGCAGTGTTCTAGCAGACTGATAAGAAGAAAAAAGATCAATTAGCACCGTGAAAATTTATGTGAGTTCCTAACAAGCCGAAACCAAATGTAGCATTCTGATTTTGTTAGCAATATTTTGATTGTTAAACTAAAGTTAGTTATTCTAGTTTATCCCTTTATTGTATTTATCTATATATATTGTACTACCACCTGTATCCTATTTATATGATGTTACTGATCTACTGGAAAAGTTCAGTTGTACTAACATTGATCACGACCTGATGAACAATTGGACACGCCATCATATATGAATCAAGATGGAGTTGAATTGTCAGATCATGAAACCCACTCTTAGAATGAGAAAAAAAAAAAAACTCTATTTGTATTAAGATAAAACATCCAGTGTGTACAGGCACTGAGGTTTCGGGGAAATGGCTACAAGGAAATCGATCAGATGTAGAGTACATCAATAGCCCACAATTTCCATCATCACTGTGCTACAAAATTTTATTCTGTAAGTAGTGTAGGTACGATCTACAACAAGCCACAAGGTGGATTCATCGGATCTAGAAATGTACAGGTTATGTACATTTTACCAAACACACACGGCATAAAGTGTACACAGCGTGTAGAGAAGGTAGATTTCATCTGAAGGGAATCCAGCATGCATCAAAGATAGTCTGAAAGAACAGATGCTGACACTCTCTTCAGGGATGACGATAGCATCGAGATGTCTGATTCAGTATGGCCGGCTGATACAAACAGGCGGATTCCGACAGGAAGTTTGCACCTGTCCAAATTTGACTTCTTTGATGTAACAATGAAAACCGAATCTTCCTTCAACATCTGTGGAGAAAGGATATAAACAGTAAGCACAAGCTTGTGAAAGGTCCGGCAGCTGGAAATATTCTCAGAGTTTACTTGAACTTACCCGCTCAGCAATGGTTTCAAGAAGATCTAGGTCACTGGCTGGGGAACCTGTCGATTTCTTCAGCTTGAGGAAGACAATGGGTGATAGTACATGGCTGGAAATTTCAAGCCCCGCAGTATCCGACAGCTCTGCAGAGTGAACAGATACGGTATCATGTGATGCCATTGATCATCCACCTTGGTGATCATGCTGTGCGTAAATAAGACTAGTTATGACATGCTATAAAATATTTTTCCACAGCTTGTTTGGTAGGCCGCTGCATGGTTTCACAACTCCAATCCTATCCAGAATGATGGTGCACCGTAAACAACGACCACAATCCTATCCAGACATAGGGATCTGTGGATCCCCAATAACTACGAAAAAGGAACAGGTGCAACAATATGAAATAAATAGTACAGCAACATGTGGATATTCTTACCTTTATGAAGAAGAGCAATATTGCTCCTTAGATTTGTAAGAACCGATGGATTCTCCTCTAGGTAGTTGACAGCAGAAACAGCAGCCGTGGCAAGATAAGGTGGCAGTGAGGCAGAGAAAACATAGCCAGAGCTGCTTAGACGCTGAAAAATCATATCTCCTTAATCAGTTAAAATACTAAACAACTAAAATTTCTACAGTTCCACCAATCTGGTGTTGCATCTACCTGATGATCCACAACTCTGACACTTCCTGTACAAAAGCCACCATCAGTAGCTAATGCATTTCCCATGCCAGCAGTGATTATATCAATTTTTTCAATCTGCAAAAATATGTGAGTTTAAGAAAAAAGATAAATGTGAAATATTTAAAGCATTAATTGACATCTGTCCAAGAAGCTGTGAACTATACACTATTACAGTGTTACAAAGAAACATGCTAAAAAAAATTTGGAAAGAAAAAACACTCACCGGAACTCCATAGTGCTCCGCAAGGCCACGTCCAGATTTGCCAAGCACACCAAAAGAATGACTCTCCTCCAGAATAACACGGAACCGATATTTCTCCTTCAACTTGACAATCTCATCCAAGGGGGCTATTTGGCCAGAGTTCTGCATCGACAGATCACAACCACTGTAAGGTATGTTTCATTCAAAATTTTGTTTATTTACTGAATTACATAATGGGCTGGTTAAGTTTTTAGCAGCTAAGTATGATCAATGCCTAATGTGGGAATGCACTGCACCTGATAGATGGACTCCACAACAATGTAGCGTCTGATCTTCTCAGCACGCTTGTTTCCACAAGTAAGTTTTTCCAGAGCGCTTGCAAGTGAAGCCATGTCATTGTGCTTGAAGTATACCACAGTACTTCTTGATAGATGGAGCCCATTTTGCACAGCCCAATGAACTCCCTCATCGCTGCAATCACATCAAAATAATGGTTGACATCAGCAGGTAAAATCATGAGAAAGAGAAAAAATATGGTCAGGTATACTTAACTAAATGAGGGTAATTCAATAAATGATTTCTAAACATTTATATTACATTGTCATACAGAAAGCACCGGAATAATTATATGTGTGACTCAAGGCATAATTCATATATTTTTTTGTCAAAGAACACGGTTGACTTACGCGACTATGATATCTCCTTTCTTACAGAAGGCAGGTATCACACTGAATATTGTTGAAATCCCATATGAATACAGAATGGAATCTGGAGTTCCAAGAAATTTAGCTATTTTTGCCTCACAGTCAAGGTGAACATCTGCAGATATGTCACATTGAAAAGGTAAGTTCCTCCTTTATATTAACAATGGAGGTCATTGTAAGTGAACAAAGTTACAAACCAATTGTTCCATAAAAGCCACGTGGACCACAAGACCCAACACCATATTTCTCCAATGAACCGACACAAGTGTCCTGAAATTTGCCAAGTTAGTTTAGATATCATAAAAGAATAGCAGATTAGCAGTTGCATAGTTTCGAACTATAAGTTTGTATCTTACAATAATCTTTTCATTGCCAATCAAACCAAGGTAGTTTGCTGATGCAAAGTTTACAACTTCTTTACCATCAACGATTGTATGTGGTCCAGCAGCACTGTGTAAACAAAATAATAGGGATAGCTCAGTACAAACAATATATGATATCCAGCAATTGCAGAGAGGCATATATCCTGCAATCATGGAGTAAATATATATTCCAATCTGCATGCATCCAGTCTCAAGATGAACTTCTTAGGATTAAATGACATATGAAGATAACATAAACAATTTCCAATGGGAAGGACAGGTGGAAAACTTTTCTTCCGTGGGAACGGTTTTAGAGATTACGTCTGTTGTTTGGGATATTCAAATACTCCTTAAGTAAAAATTATACAGTTTGAGCATGGATTCTAGCAGCTAATGCAGGCTAGATGAAATTGTTGCCCATTATCATTGGAACCAAATTGTGATACATACCTTTCCAACATGGGAGTGTCGATTCGGGCCCCCTCCTTGATAGGAGGGCATAGAGGCTCTGGCTCCCATTCATCACATAGCTCATCAATCTCCTGCAGAGATTCACATACTTAACTTCAGCGATACATTACATGAAGCAATGGCCAAAACAGACGTATTGACATTAATAGATAGGTTAACAATGGCTACAATAATGCCTGACCTTTTCAGTAAGTGGCTTCTTTGGGTGCTTGTAGCTCTTTCTGGAGAGCTGAAACACTATTACCGCGATAAGAAGTCCTTCGACAGCTAAGTGCCCTGAAATCACACAGCGACCCATGTCAAACACTCAGCCAACAACACATTATCACATCCCAGCGTATGGAACTGCATTACCATCAATATGGACCCCGAAGACAACAGCACGGGCAAAAGGGGCGTTGAACGCAGCCGAGACACGAGCAAGCGCCGCCGCGGTGGCGTTCACGACCGGAAATGCCATCTCCATTCCCGCCGCGAGGGCTCCTCGTGGTGCGCAATGGGAACTTCAGCGTCTCAAATCTGCCCCAAAACAAGCGACGGCTGACTAGTCAATCGATCAGATCGAGCTGGCGGAACTCAGAATCCACTGTTTAAACAATGGGAGCTGCGTGATTGGGATACAAACTGCTACAAGCACTCCTTCAACACGGCAAACAAGTCGGAAACGAACTTGGTGTCCGTCCTAGCGGGGCAGAAATGGACGTGTTTGGGTACGCTAAGGGAAGATCCCGCAGAACAGAAGCAGAGCTAGGGCTTCCTTACCGGAAAAAGTGAGCAGACCAATCCAAGCCTCCGACGGATCTCCGCTCCCGCCACTCCAGAAACGGTGGGGGGGCTGGCTACAGGAAGCGAAGGGCCCGACGGCGTTCGCGCGGTTCTCGAAGAGGAGGGTTCGACGAACGGGCCACGTGGGGCTGGTGGGAGAAGTGGCGCGGTGGGCTCGGTTCGCCGGCGGAAGTTATTCGAGGCGGTGGTCAGGGAAGCCCCGATGCGGCTGGAATATAAAGGTGGGCGACGGGGGTGACGACGACGATCACGCGGGGCGGGCGGAGTTGGAGACGATGAGTTTTGAGTGGGCTTGCGCCCGGGCGGCGGTCGTCTTTGGCTGGGTGCCTCGATGGGCTTGTGTGCATCGGAGCTGGAGCCTGGGCAAGCTCGTCAGTCGTCCCTTTCGATTCGGCCGGGCCGGCCAGCGTTGATCATCCACGGTCAATCCTGGCCGACGCTTACTATAGGCTTTTAACCCTCTGCTGATGCTGACAATCTATTCACGCAGGGCCGCCGCTCTTGCTTGACCTTTGACGTGATCCCGTGCACTGCTTCAAGAAGTGCGCCGGTGAGGTGCCCAAGAAATTTAGTCAAGAGACTCAAGATGGAGGTAAGGCCGTGTTTGTTATCGCTTGCGTCCCACAATCGATGAAGTCTGCCGCAAGTTGCCGGAAGAGCGATTCTGGGATTTTGAGAATCTGGGAGAAAATCATGGAAATCCAGGTAAAATCTGCAACCCATTTGCTTTCACTATCCATTCTACAAGCGAAATCGCTCAACCAGTAGCGATAACAAACACGGCCTAATTCTGCTTTAACATTATCTTTAATTATGCATCGTATTGAAAAAGAATATCATTTTTTTACAATTTATTTTATCACTTAAAGTGTTTAAAATATGATTTATAATTTTATACATTAAAACTAATTTTAAAAATAATAAGATAAATAAATATTAAAAATAACTTTAAAAGTTATCGGTGACAATAATCAATAAACAAAAGAAGAAAATAGAAGAAGAGTTGAGGTGGTCCTTACTTGCTTATGGCCTGTGTTGAGGTAGTGCGCATATCCCTTTCACAGTTCTTCAAATCCATTAGTCGCAAAAAAAAAAATGTTCTTCACATTCATTTGTTGTTGTATTACATAACAAGATGGGTAACGCGAAGCATAACCACTAAAATATATGCAGCGACCCATTGCCTTGTTCCTTCTGACGTAAGGATAGTGTCATAACGGATTGGCGTTGTTTTATTTAGAAGGTACTGATTTTTGGTAAGCTGCGATGGTACAGAAAACTGTAAGTACGTTGCTTTATAACTAGATACTTTGACCACAAATAATGTATAATTAATAAAATTTTATCATATAAAAATTATATTTTTTAGATTTATTATGAAATAAGATTTTATAAAAATATATATATTTATATTAGAAATTTTGTAATTTTTTAAATATTATTAAGTAAAAGTTCAAAAGTTTGACCTTATATAAATCTAAAAATGTTTATATTTTGAAATGGAGTTAGTATTGATTTGTGATCCATTTGATGATTCAATGTATAGCCAAAGCTGGAATGTTTCTTTCCATTGTCTAAAAAATAGAGTTAGGCGTACTCTCATTTCACTAAAATAAAGGATTGGTTGATTCATCAGAAGGCTAGGGACCTCACCTAGCCGCCATCTCTTTTTTTTTTTTTTTTTT